>CAUYRT010091154.1:0-60796 GCA_963574885.1 Lepilemur ruficaudatus | reverse complement strand
GGACCCAGAAGTTCCTTCCTTAATGTTTAAGTCAATGCTTCTCAAACTCTGGGTCATGATCCTTTGCAGGTCATGGAATCTCTGCTGTGGATTATTGATTCCCATTTTTTAAAAGTAAATACATTAGAGACTAGTCTACATTATATCACATTGCGTCATGTGTAATAAAATTTATTTAAACAAAGGATAAATTGGGGGTGAGGAGTATGTTGGAATATAGAAGATTACCCAGGGGGTCTCTTGGTGCTCTCCGGTCTCGTGATTGTACGTTGATGGAAAAACGACAGCAACACAATTCAGGCAGGGCTGCTGATGGACCGGAAGTGAAGTGACCGGAAGTCACTCCACCAGGCAAAGGCCCAGGACCAGAGGAGGCGGATGCTGAAAGCAGAGTCCATGTGGACTGGGTAGCAGGGCAGGTAGTTATACATGTAACTATGAACGCCAGCCACGACCAAGTGACCAGGTGTGGAACTACAGACGGTCACAGTCATGAGTCTTCCTTAATTGGATATGGAAGTGTTTATATATATATAAACCACATATTTTTAGTTTCTTCCCCTCTCTCCCCTTGCTATCTAACATTAGATGTGTTAATAGCAGTTACCTTTATATCTCAATATGGAAACTAAGAGGTACCACCAGGGTAGCGTGAATCAGCTGAGAGAAGAATGAACACCATCCAAGACAAAAAAAGGGATATCGTGTTCTCTTCTGGGGAACGTGCTGGCATGTTTTCGATTTTGTCTGGGAGACATGCGTCACTGAGGTAAACGCATGACTCTGTTGTTCTCGCGTTGGAGGTTAAGTGCGGTGTAAAGAGGTGTGCGGCTGCAGGTGGAAAGGGGCGGACTGTGCTGGCTTCGTGATGCGCTAACTCGGTTAGGCTACATTTCCCAGAGCGCCCTTTTTGGTATTTTCCAGTTAGGCTGAGCCACAGGAGAGAGGCATGGGGGCGATTTAGGGGCGGGGTGAGTAGCAGCTGCTCAGACACTCACACATGTTGTCGCTCACTCCATTGGTCCTGCGACTGCCCCACCTCTCCTGGGTCCTCCTTTACCTCCTGCAACTCCTGGACCAGGTGTACGTGCAGCCCCACGGTGAAGGCGCTGGCTCCGGCAGGCACCTGCACCACCGAGGTCGGAGGCCACAAGAACCGACACGGGCTTCAGTCTGTCCTTGTGGACTCCAGCTCGTGCCTGTGGCTTCCAGCTTGTTCCTTGTTCTCTCCCCGACTTTACACACATCTTCCCTCCCTGACTTCGTGCACCTGTGGGCTTCACGTTCCAGCGTCAGACTCAAAGACAGCAACCCGACAGAGCCTGCTGAACCAGCTCTCCAATGGCACAGGATCGAATCCAGTAAGCACAGCAGCACAGGTTTGCTGGATGAGTGAATGAATGAATGAAATTAGTCCCACAAAGCTGCGTCCCCTCTGCCTGTGCCTATCCATGAAACACTCTCTATCCGTCTGCAGCTACATTTTTTTTAAGGCAAACGTCCAGCATTTTCCATCAAGTAAAATACATTCAGTGTAGAGGATCATTCTATGGGTAAAACTTCGCCATTTTCCCCCGGCGTTAAAACATCCTCTCTAGTGTGTGATCAGAGCTTTGCACGCTGTGAGTGGTGACTCATTGGAGTGGTTCATGAGACCAGTTTAGAAGGTCCTAACTAGCATTTTCTCAAATTAATTAAGTAGGAGAGAAGAGAAATTTCAGAGTGTCAGGGTTTGTCTCCAGCTGTGTTGTTCTGGGAAATTTTGTTGTGTGGATGCATCCTGGTTGTGATGTAAAATGACTCTCTCACGGTCCCCAAACTTTGGAAGTCACTGTGGTTGATGGCAATGTTTTTTAGTTTAGTAGCTTTGTTTTGTTTTCCATGTCCTTATTTGCAAAATTTTTTCCTAAGTCTCTGTCTCCCATCCCCTAGAGACCTGAAAGGTGAAGACCACTGAGCTCCCGGATTTGAGGAAAGGAGGTTCCTAGAGAGGCCTGGCTTGGAGGCCAGGGAACTTCCTGTTCCAGTCGGCCCCACCCCCATGCCCAACTCCCCTGGCCGTGAATGCCAGGCTAGCTGCCCCCACCTGGTGACAGCGTGGTGGGGCAGGGAGCACGATGGGGCGGATGCTTGCTGCCCTCCATCCTCCCTCCGTGCAGGGAGACAGCCCCTCGCTGACCCTTGGGAGCCAGGGGGAGGGTGGGGGAGGGTTGGAGGTGAAGCCAGGCACCAGCCATCAGTGAAGTCACATGACCTGCCAGGAACTCCGTAGACTCGTTGGCTGAACTAATTACATCATAAATTATTTTCCGTTTTCTGCCTAGAACCCT
Organism: Lepilemur ruficaudatus; assembly: GCA_963574885.1. NCBI lineage: Eukaryota > Metazoa > Chordata > Mammalia > Primates > Lepilemuridae > Lepilemur > Lepilemur ruficaudatus. The sequence goes on along the minus strand of CAUYRT010091154.1, from coordinate 58,466 downwards.
GCTCTCGGCATTATTGCACGAGCTGGTTAAACCTGCACCGCAGCCCTCGGTGTGTGCATGCGTGTTTGCGAGTGTGTGTGCGTGTAATGGGTGCGGAAGAGCATGAGGCAAATCAGTATTTGGTGAATGAGTGGTTGGATGAACGAATGAAGGAATGCCTACGGGCAGGGACTGCGGTGGACGGCATTTGACAGAGAGACGGGCAGCCCCAGAGCTGGGAGGTCACTTGAACAGGGTCACGCAGGCAGGAAGCCACAGTCATGGCTAGAGACACTCGAGGTCCAAGCGGATGACTGCTGTGCTTAACCACCCAACGCCCCCCCCAACCCCCGACTTCGCAACAGCCCTGGGGTGTAATAAGAAGTCAGTTATAATAGTGATAATAACATAATGGCTAACCCTCGTGGGGCATCTACTAAGTTTTTTATAAATTTATTTATTGCATAAAATTCCTCATAGCACTTTCCCCCTATATTTTTATAATCCAGAAGAAAAAGGATTTGAAAAAGTATTGCATTGTGCTCAGTTTTTAAAAAAATACAAAAATGAACATCAGGATTACTGACATGTTAATATGCTGAACCGAAAACTTCATAGAAGCCGTCTGGCCATCGAAACCGGTGACTCAGTTCACGTTGCTGCTCTGTGTGCTCCAGACAGGTTATCTCTGGAGGCTGTGTCTGTCGTTCTGCCTGTGTAGAGAGGAGGAAATTGAGGGGCAGAGTGGGCACTGTCAGGCAGGGTGCAAAGCTGGGACTAGGCGCCTGGCAATGAGGGCTCTGAGCTATGGGAGGCAGAGTCCTCTGTGCCAGGGTTTGTGCTGGGCACTGGGTGACAGCTGTGACCCCAACAGGTTCACGACCTGAAAGTTTCAGAGAGAGGAAAGCATGCAGGGTGGTGAGATTGGGAGGGGTCATTCAGCTGGAGTGTTCAGGGAGGGCTGCTCGGAGGAGGGGGGCGCCTGGCTGAGACCCGAAGGCTGAGAAGGAAGCATCCTTGCAGAGTTTGGGGGTGGTGGTGTCCCAGGCAGAGGGGACTGGCAAGCACAAAGGCCTGAGGCGGGAACAAGCTTGGTGTGTTTGAGGAACAGAAAATAGGAAGTGAGGCTGAGGCGGGGAGGGAGTAGGGAGGGGAGAGGAGGTTTTGGATGGGGGAGGGTTTCCCAGCAGCATAAAAGCCTCGAGAGCAGAGAGTGGGACATGGATGTGGTCTCTCAAGTGGGGTCCACTGTTGGCCCCTCCCCTTGGCTTCTGAGGAGTCGGAACACCCCTTCCCCCTCTTCCTCCTCCTCCTCCTCCTCCCAGGCAACATCTGCCCCCTCCACTTCCCCTGCAAGGTCTACAGCCCAGCTCCCGCTCTCCCTTTGCTAAACGGGCTCCCAGGTTCCTTCTGAGCAGGAAGGAAGATGGGCTCTTCATGTGCAGCCGCTGCCCATAGGCATGCACGCATTCATTCATTCATTCATGTATTTATCTGCTCGTTCAGCAAATATCAATTTGCCTCGGGTCTTTGGCCCTGTCCGGTCCCTCTGCCTGAAACACCGACTTCTTATCCCTCAGGGCTCTGCTCCCAATATTGCCTCTGCCCAGATCTGCCCTGAGCATGCCCCGCCCTCTGCTAACCTGGCCCCTCCCATCAGCAGCTGAACTGCTCTTCATGCTAAAACAGGGTCAGCTGGGGCTCCCAGGGGCTCTCTCTGTGTATGAGATAATAGTGCCCAACGGGCATTCATTTACCCTTATTTTCCGTCGGGATCCCTCTTTCCCTCCTCTTAGCCTATGTGATTTGGACAGAGCCAACTCCATGCCGCAGATCCAGAAATGAGCACATCATCCAAGCAAAGCCGCGGAGAGGCAGCTGCAGGACTTTTGCTGCAACTGTTGGGGAGGCAGATTTTGTTTTGCCGTGGTTACTTATCTGCTAGGCTGTCAGGCTGGAACTGCTGGAGGTCATCTTTGTCCCTAAGAGGAGAGGACCTGCATGAAAATGAAATCAATATTGAGGAAAGCAGAGGGGAGAAGGGGAGAGAGACACAGGCTTGACTATTTTGGTTAAGCACCTGGATCCAGCCACACCTGAAATTCAAACTCCCCCGGACTTTTCATTATAAGAACCAATAAATCCCCCTTGTGCTCAAGCTCGTTTGTGTTTCAGTCACTTGTGCTAGAAGGCTTGATTGATAATAAAACCTCAGAGATACACAGGTGGTAAGGTTAGGTGCTTTCCTCTGGAGGGATGTGGCTGGTTGCTTCCTTCGCTCAGAAACCACTGCCCCTCTAGGGGCCCCTATTCTAAGAAGCCTAAGTGTTTGAAGTTTGTTCAGCCTGAGGCATAAAAGCAAAAGCAAAATGCTAGGCAGGAGTGACTACAGAAACAGCGGCCAGCGCCAGGAACTGGGAGTCTGCATTATTAATAAGAAGCAAATCCATTTTCCTTTACTCTGCTTATTTGTAATTAGAGCCCTCATTTTATTAGCCTGTTTACATGCGTTCAGGAAAAGTAATGTATGGCAACAAAATGTTCTCTGTCTCTCTAAAACTTTCCCCACTCCTTTTGGAAACTGAGGTCTGCATCCCTGCCTGGGGGCAGGTGGTCGGATGGCTCGGCTGACCTGTCAGCTCCGGGTGGAGGTCTGGGTGGGCTTCCCAGGTGGGCAGAGGTCACAGGCTTTGTCTTTGGCAGACATGGGAGAATTAGAATCGTTAGCAACAGCGCCGGGTGGGTGATGCGCCTCCGGAGGAGGAAGGAAGCGGAGGGTGGGGAGACGTGGGCGTCTGGGCACCGCGGCGACACCAGCGTGGCGGCCGTGCGGGACATGAGGCTGGAAGCCATGGATCTTGGAAGCTGCAGGGCTTCCTCTTGAGACCCTAGGTGTGGGCATGTGTCATTTGTGTGTGCGTCCACACCCCCACTGACACCTGGGCAGAGGGGCAATGACATCAGAGCCGATGATTGGGGTTGGGGGGCTGCCACCGGAGCCTGGACATCGTGCCTGCAGAGAGGGCTCCAGCATGGCAGCACGAGGCAGGAAGAGTCCACGTGGGCACAGCCAGCCAGAGGACCTTGCCGGCTCTCCGAAGGCAGAGTTGAGTGACAGCCCGACCACCTACAATAGGAAGCTTCCGTGAAGCATGTGCTCTGTGCCGGGCACCCTTCTAAGCACGGCATGTGTAGCCTCCCCTTAATCTTCCCAACAGTAAGGATGAGGTGGATGCCAGTACTAACCCCATTTCACATATGGGGAAACTGAGGCACAAAGCAATGACCCCATGAAAGGCAGTGGAGACTCGTCTATGAACTTCCCCACCACAAACGGTCGGCGTGGAGTAAAACGGTCAAACGTCAGACTTCCCCAAAGGTGGGCGCTTTCTTGATTTGTTTCTGGTGTCCCAGCTTGAATTTTGGCCGTAGTGACCACGACCGACGTTGGCTGGAGAAAGTGCTCAGGTCATCCATGGCGGGAGCAAGGCAAGTCCCACACGCAGGGGGTACTCAGCTTGGAGGAGCCCCAGGGCATTCCGTGCCTGCAAAATGGGGAAAAGACGGTATTTTCCGGAGCATCAGCAGAGGCTGGGTAAGGAGGAGTTGGGACGCACGTGGGTCATTCTAGCATCGGCTATTGCTAGCGTTATGATTATTGCCCCGATGATAAACAAAGGGACAAAGAAGAAAGGAAGGGGGAAAGGAACGAAGAAAAGAGGCAAGAAAGAATATATTTCACCATCAAAGAGGAAGGAAGAGGGCGAGTAGGAAGGGGTGGGGATAGGGCTGAGAAAAGGAGGCATGAAGCAGGTGGGATGTTTCTGAAGATTCCCACGAACAATTGAAAAAAAGAGTTTCGTCCTTAAAGGAGTTGGTGGCAGGCTAGGGACCGCGCAGCCGAGGCAGTCGGCCGGGTGAGCTAAGTGTCCACCTGGATTCCAGCCCTGCCCCGTGCTGGCCGTGAGGCTACGGGCCAGTGATCATCCCTCTCTGAGCCTCAGTTTCCCAGCTGTGAAATGGGGACCGTTGTCCCCAAGCCCACAGGCTGGCGTGAGAACCCGATGAGAACAAAGCACGCTTGTGGTCTTTGTTAAGGGGCAAGTGGCATTGCCTGCTTTCCACTCCCGCCTTGTCATTACATTATCCAGTTCTCACTTGGCAGACACATCAAAGGGCTATGAATAGCCGCGTCTTGGTTTCTCATAAATGCATTAAATATGACTTGGCATCTCGCCCAGGCTTCCTGTCAGGGCGGCGGGCAAGGACTGTCTTGCAGAGCTCTGACAGGTGTCAAGGTTGTGGTCACATGCAGGTGTGTGAGGCAGGAGCCCCAGCTCCAGGGGGCCCCAGCTGTCCGGGCCAGCAGGTGTCGTCACCCCAGCCATCACCATCGGGCTGCTGGCCCCTTTGCCTGGCCCCACCCCTCTGGCCCAGCCAGCCTTAGGTCAGTCTGCTCACAGGGAGTCCTGGGAAGGTTGTGCCAGGCAGCAGGTGGAGCACAGAGGACGGAGAGGCGGGCCTGTGTTGAGTGAGCGCGCGGGCTGTCCTAAGTTCCCCGGGTCTGACCTCAGCCCTGGCTCTGGGGTCAGCAGATGCAGACTCTGGACGCCTCTGCCTGGGTTCAAGTCCCAGTTGCCCCATATGTGACGTCAGGCTTAGCTATGCTTGCAGTGCCTCAGTTTCCCCAGCTGTGAAATGGAGATAATGACAATGCCTACCTCATAGCATTGCTGGAAAGATTACATGATGAGGATGACGATTTCTTGACACTCAGAATCATATCAGGCCCAGAGTATCCATTCTGAATCAGGGTTTGCTGTTATCAATATTACTATTTTGCTGCTGGGACTAGGTGGGAGTTAACAGCAAGGACTCTAGAGCCAGCCTAGCTGGGTTCAGTTTCCAGCCCCACGACTTACAACCAGTGTAAACTTGGACCTGGGTTTAACGCTTCTGTGCCTCAGTCCCCTCATCTGTAAAATGGGAGTGATGATTATCTATACCTCATAGGGTGTCACAAGGATAAGTCAGCACTCACTGGGTACTTAGCCCAGTGCCCGGCACACAGTAAACACTGCATTGCTGTTGCCGCCACTGATGCTGTTTTTGTTAGAGGAGGTGTGCTCACCTCCCGTTCAGGTTGTTGAGCTGCTGTGATTGGACCCTGCAGCTGACAAAGGACATCTCTCCTCTTGGGAAGCACCTGCTTGAGGATTAAGGAGATGCAGGAAAGAGTAGAGTAGGGACATGGAGGAAGACAACCTTAGAGGACATTGTATGTGTCACCCAACCAACAGCCACCCAGCCCCCTGAGGAAGAGTCCTTCAGATACCCAGAGCCAGCTACAGATGCGTGAGTGAGCCCAGCTTGTGTTACCAACCCACAGAACGGAGGGACAAATACACCACTGTTGTCTTAAGCCACTGAGTTTGGGATGGTTTCTTACGCAGCAGTAGCTAACCGCTACACCTGGTTCAACTTAACCTTCCAAAACCCTGACCTTCAGATCACAGGGCAGGCTGAGGCCTCCCCATCCCAGTCCCTGGGGATATGGCGCTAGTCCTGAGACTGGGCCTCAAGTGGTCTTGCAACTTCCATTCACTTTCTTGGACCCCTGCCACCACCTTGTGGACAAGCCTGGGTCAGCCTGTGGGGAAATGAGAGACCACAGGGAGGAAAACGCAGCTGCCCCAGCTGATGACATCTAGTCCAGTCTAAGACAGCCAACTCCCAAATAAGTGAGAGACCCCAGCCCGCTGCTAATCAGAGAAGCATGAACGATCCCAGCTAACACCCGAATTACCCAGCTAATTTGTAGACGTGTAAGCAGTGATAAATGCTTACTATTCTAACTCTCTGATGTGGGGAATATTTTATTTTGCAGCCACGACTGACACAATAACTTCGTATCCATGGGCAAATGAATTCACCTCTCTGGGCCTCAGTTTCTTCCCATGAAAAAGAGGAGTCCTTTGGGATGGTCGTGAGGATGCCACGAGCTCATGACCCTACAGCTCTTGGCACAGAGCCTGGCCGTCTTAGCGCATGTGGGCGCTGTAGGAAATCGCCAGGGGCCAGGTGGCTTCAACAGCGAACACAGATCTCTCACGGCTCTGGAGACCGGCAGATCCAAGATCAAGGTGCCAGCAGAGCTGGTGTCTGGGGAGGGCCGGCCCCCTGGTTTGCAGATGGCCGTCCTCTCACTGTGACTTCACGTGGCAGAGAGCGGAGGGAGAAAAGGCACTTTGGTGTCTCTTCTAAGGACACAGAATCCCAGCACGAGGGGATTGCTCACAACCTAATTACCTCCCAAAGTCCCCACCTCCTAATGCCATCCCACTGGGGGGTTAGAATTTCAATATACGAATTTTGGGGGGGGACACAAACATGCATTCCATACACTGGCAGAGAGCGAGGACTCAACTCACGGCAGTTGTTTCAAAAGGAGGTAAAATGAAAGGCAGAGAGGCAGGTGACAAACACCCCTCCCACCCCGAATCTCCTTGTCTCGTCCCCACAGCTGTGGGTCACTGTAAAGTAGATACCCCATAGCCTGTAGGCCCCCAGCCCCTTAGCTTTTAATGTCACCAGCACAGAGACATTCCTTGCTGGGGAGCCAAGAAGTGGGAAGAAATGCCCAGACCCGCTCCACTGAGATCTACCTGTTCAGAGAAGGTAACAACACAGAGTCGTCACAAGCTCTGGACTCAGCTAAACCTGGATTCTGATCCAGTCTCTGCCGCTTATCTGCCTCGTGACACTGAACAACCACTGCAACCATTCTGAGCTGCCGTTTTTTTCTTATAAAACGAGGGTCATCACACCTACCTCCTGGGATTATTGCTCATTCGTTTCTTCCTTCAGTCACTTGACATACGTTTATTTATTTACTTACTTGTTTATTTATTTATTTAGAGACAGAGTCTCGCTCTGTCTCCTGGGCTGGAGTGCAGAGGTGTCATCATAGCTCACAGCAACCTCCGACTCCTGGGCTCAAGCGATCCTCCTGCCTCAGCCTCCCGCGTAGCTGGGACTACAGGCACGCGCCACCGCGCCCGGCTAAGTTTTTCTATTTTGAGCAGGGAAGGGCAGGCCTCATCATGGCTCCCACTGGGTGGCCAAAGTTTCTCATTGTCCACTTGGCCACGTGCAAAGTGGCTGCTAGTCCCTGCCCCAACCTGGGGACTCCCCCACCCTTACCTGTGGGGGGACTCCACCTTATCAGAACCGCCATTTTAGACAGACGTAAGATCACATCCCTCCACTGCTCAGAACAATCCTGTGGCTCCCACCTCACTTCAAATAAAACCCTAAGCCCTTCTCCGGGCCTACAGGGTCCTGCAGGGTCCGGCCTGCCGCGGCTACCTTCCCGAAGCCTCTTCCACCATGGCTGCCTCTCTGGCTGGGGCAACTCCGTCCACCAAGCAGACACCGACCCCCCAGCACCTGTGAACATGTCAGCCCCGGGCGCCCTCCGAGAGAATGTGCGTAATGTCCCCAAAGTTGCACATCCAAGGGGGAAGAAGAGGATGCTTATCCTCCAACTCCCGTCCCTCGGGGCCACGGACAGCTCTCGGGGGCACCAACTGCTCAGTCTGTCCCCCGAGTGACCCAGCAGGCTCCTAAGGTGAGTTAGGAAGCCCCTGGCACACACTAGAACCATCCCTGAGACTGCTAAAGCCACAAGGACTTCCCAGGTGGGCTGGGGGACAGGGGCGGGTATATTACTTGTCTATTGCTGCCTAACAAATTGCCACAAACTTAGTGGCTTCACACAGCGCACATTTACCATCTCAGTCTGTGGGTGTCGGGAGGCCAGGCGTGGCTCCGTGGGGCTGTCCGCTCGGGGGCTCAGAAGGCTGCAGGCAGGTGGCTGCCGGGCCGCCGTGCTCCTGGGGGCTCAGCTGAAGACACATCTGCTTCCAGGCTCATTCCGGTTATGACAGAGGTCATTCCCCTCTGGCTGCGTGACTGAGGGTGCTGGCTTTCTGCTGGCTGTCAACTGGAGGTCACCGTGAGGTCCCGGAGGCCACTTGCAGTGCCTAGAGGCTGCCTGCAGCTCCCTGCTGCGGGGGTTCCCTCGGCACGGCTGCTGGGACCGCGTCTTAGATAGTGTGACCCAATCTGGTGGTGACGGCCCACACTTCCGCCATGTGCTATAGGTTAGAAGCAAGGTCACAGGTTGGGTCCATGCTGAAAAGGGGGAGATCACACAAAAGCATGGGCACCGGGAGGTGGAGGGCACTGGGGTCACCCAAGGGATTTCCTGCCCCTGTGGGGCATGGACAGCCTGGGCTGCGCCGAGCAGAGTGGCCCCGCCATGGGACCGCGCCTGGCTCTTGCTGCTGCTCCTCCAGCGACCGCACAGCGGGGTTTCCTGCGAGCGAGGCTGGGGGGCCACAGGTCTCAGTTCACCCTCCCATCGCCAGCCCCTTGCCAAGGTCGCTGAGCGACCTCAGGCGGGTTACTCCAGCCTCTGCGCCTCGACGTTCTCAGCTGCAAAACAAGGTCAACAGCAACCCCAGCCTCACGGGCGGTTGCGTGGCCGTAATGCTTACGAAGGGCTTGGGTTTTGGCCACACCACGAAGTGCAGAAGTATTTGCTGCTATTACTGCCTTTCCCTGCCTCTGCTTCCCGGGCAGCCCCCGTCAGTTCTCGGGGCGCGTCCCCTCACCCTGCGGGCATCCTTGAGTCTCTGGGTACTGCGCGAAGCCTCCTGTGTTTTGGCAACATTGTCTGGGACACGAGGGGCGAGTCCTGCCCTGTCATCGGGGCACAAGTTCTGTTCCGGGAGAGTTTCATATCTGCCCTGTCATTCCTTCACGGCGGACTGTTAGAGCGATGAATTCTAAAGGGCATGAATATTTGATTTCTCACTCTTGCACTTGGCTAACCAGTGTGTGCAGTTTCTGGGAATAGCCAGGCCGGGTGATTTCCACCGGCCAGCTCAGCCGGGCGTGGCGCCTTGTCCCAGTGGAGCGGCTGTCTCCCCTTTCCAGGTCCAAGGGGGCTCACTGCGCCGCGGGGGCCGCGAGGGGCTGGCGTGTGTCTGGCTGCCTAGATCCGGGCCTCTCTGGCAGCCCCTCTGATTGGGGGCACAGCGGGGAGGGCTGGGGAGGGACAGGCAGCAGGGCCCAGTGCAGATCTGGGGGCCTGGGCGCTGCCAGCCCACACCCCCATCGTGTCCTTGGAGAATGGGGTGAGTGAGGCTACGATTTACCACACTTGGGGGACCCCCCATTCCCCTGAGAATGGCCTCGTTCCCTCCGTCCCTCTGAGCAGCGCCGGCCTTGAGCCAGGCAACCTGGGTTTGAACCGGAGCCCCACCCCTCAGTTACTGAATAGCTAGTCTTGCCTCAGTTTCCTCGTCTGTGGAAAAGGGTCAATCATGAGTCAACGGAGCAGGACTCAAAACAGGGACAAGCGCAGTCACCCCGGGCCAGGGCCACAGGCCTGTTTCAGGCCACACACTCATTGCCCCGCGTGGGTGGGATGGGCTGGGGCGTGGGAGCCGTGCTCGGGGCAAGGAAGGAACAGGAGGCAGGTCCCCTGGGCACTGAGGGCTGCTTTATTTCACCAGCACCACCCAGTCTCTCCTCATGCCCTGGGAAGGGCGGCAGAACCTGAGCAGCAGCCCCGCCAGGGCCAGCACGGTACCTGTGAGCAGCACCAGCTTCAGGCCCGTGAGGACGGAGCCCGCCTTCCACCGCGGGGTCACCCCGGCCTCCTGCAGCCGCTCCTCGTTCTCTTCCTTCTGGGCCTCCAGTACCTCTGGGGTGGGCCTGAGATTGAACTGGGCCATGAGCTCCTGCTGCACGTAGCACCGGTAAATGGCCGGCTCGAAAACCTGCAGCTGCCTGCCGCCCGTGTAGAGGTCCAGGAAGGTCCTGAGAGCCTGGCCCGAGAGCTGGTGCTGCCACGTCAGGAGGGTTTCGTTGGCTTCCCAGATGACCGGCCTGCGGGGAGGACAAGGTCAGCTGCAGGGCCCTGGGGAGAAGGGGGGACCGATGTCCGAAGGGAGGTGGGGACAGCAGCACGCGGGCGGCTCCCAGAGCTGGCCCCTCACTGGCCGGGCCACCTGGGCAAACGCCTCCAGCTCTTTGAGCCTCCAAACCGTCATCTGAACGTGGGAGTGTGAGGATGGTAGTGACCTCAAAGGGTCACCTGCAGGAACAGGAGAGCATTGCCCCATAATAATGTGTGCCCCTTCCCTCTCTGTCCCATGCCACCCCTCGCTTGCCCTCGCCAGCCACGCTGGTCTCCCAGATGCTCCCCTGACCCGCGAATGCAGCCCCAGCCCTGGCTGTTCCCTCCGCCTGGAAGGTTTCTCCTCGCCTGCCTGAGTGGCCCCTTCCCTTCCCAGTGCTGGCCAAAGGCTCCTTCTGAAAGGAACCTTCCCTGGCCCCCCATTTACAACTTTATTCCCACATCCCCTCTCCGGTATCCCTCCCCGCACTTATCCCCGCGTAACATGCTGTATATTCTGCACATCTTAAAATACTACAGATTTCTTGCTCCACAAGGGCAGGGATGTTTGTCCATTTCGTTCTTCACTGTTTCCCAGGTCGCCGGAACAGTGCCCGGCGTGTCAATGAGCAGTGAAGATGTGTTCAGCGAATCAATGAACCGGGCCCCCAACACGCCCGGCAGGGCTGCGGAGCAGCGAGGACACCGAACACAGTGAGAGCCACACACGACAGCGACAGCTCCCACCTGCGCAGACAGCGGGACTGTGTGTCAGACACTGTGCGGTCGGTCGTCAGCCGCCCTAAACATCACACCAGCCCCGGCTAGCGAGACCCCTGTGCTGAGCTGGATAACGGCCCCTGAAATTCATGTGCCTCCCAGAACCTCGGAATGTAACCTTGTTTGGCGATTGGATTATTGCAGATGCAATTAATTAAGATGAGGTCATGCTGGAGGAGGGCGGGCCCTAAATCCACTGTGACGGGTGTCCTCTTGAGAGAAGGAGAAGAGACGCACAGACACAGACAGCAGGAAGGATGCCAGGTGACGACGGAGGCAGGTGTTGGGGTGAGGCAGCTACAAGCCAAGGGAGACCAAGGATCTCTGGCTACCACCCGCAGCTAGGAAAAGGCAAGGACTCTACGCAGCACCTCGCGGGGACTGTAGCCCTACCGGCATCCTGGCTTTGGACTCCCAGCATTGGGAATGGTGGGGAGAAAATACATTTCTGTTGTTTTTAGCCAAAGTTGGTGGCACTTTGTTGTAGCAGCCTCATGAAACTAATTCACCCCCATTCTACAGGTGAGGAAACCGAGGCCCAGACAGAAGCCACGAGGCCAAAGTCACACAAGGGGGAGGGCAAGGGGACCCCATGGCCAAGTATGTGGCAATTTAGGGTCTACGCTGCCACCTCCCGCCACGGATCCCTGGGGCAAGGGCTGCACCCCTCTGAGCTGCTGTTTCCCCATCTGTGAAATGGAGCTCCTGGGGCAGGGGGGAGGCGGAGGGAGAAGCCAGCACATCTGCTCCATCCTCACAGCTGGGAGTGGTTGTGCTTCTTATTATAATACTTATTTCTTATTACTCGGGGGCGGGAGGTGGATTGGGGAGGAGGAGGAGGAGGGGACGTTTCCCAGAAGCTCCAGGAAGGAAGACAAGAGCACAGGTGTGGGCTCCGGGAAGCAGGCCCTGAGGGGCACCCCAGGGCACCATCCTCTCCTCCAGGGTGGGGCGGACCCTCCTGATAAGCCGGGGACCTCGCAGAGCTCCCCAGTGTCTCAGCTGTCCCCATCGCAGCCTCATTATGCTGCTTGGGCTTCCCCCACCCCAGCTTGCTCCACTTTGGGCTGTCTCCCCTGGACCGTGGTCTTCCCCAGGGCAGGGCCTGAAACCATCTTGAGACCGCGGAGCCTGCTGGGCTGACCCCCCGTGGAACCCCTCCCTCCGCGCACAGATTCGTCAGGAAGGCTCCCGTCACCTGTAGATGGATCCTAAGGGGCAGGAGAGCCACACAGACTCTGACTCCTCGCTGAGCTGGAAGTTGTCAAAAGCGACGTAACCCGTGCCCAGTGGTTCACCATCAACGCACTGGACGTCGCAGGCCTCCACCTGCAGCTCAGGCCGCATGCGGGGGGACCACGGCTCCACCTCCCCCAGGTAGAGCCAGCAGGGCATGGGCTCCTGCAGGGGCTCCTGGATGTAGCAGTACCCCAGGCGTTTGCGCTCGCCCGGCTCCCCACAGCGGTTGCAGTCCTGCCAGGGCTCCCACCGGGTGAAGACAAGCTCCTTGCCGCCCAGGTGTAGGGTCTCATTCTGCAGGGGCTGTTGCCCCAGGGCTCTGTGTGTTATGTGCAGCGTGGTGATGTCCTGGAAGTCAATCTCGTACTGCACCACTTGGCTGCCGTTCTTGTCCAAGCAGCTGTAGACACCCGTCTGGGAGGGCAACGGCTCTCTAATGACGAGGTTGCCCTTGGGCATGATGTCTACATTGGAAAGACCAGTGAGGTTGGAGGGCGGCTGGTCCCTGGCGTATGTGAGGAAGTAATGCCAGTGCGCCCCCCAGGAGTTGCAGTGCAGTAGGATGTCATTGCCCGAGAGCAGGGCCCGCTGGCATTGCTCGCCTCTGGGACAGCTCACGGAAACGTAGACCCCCAGCGCTGGGACAGCTAAGCTGAGCAGCAGCCCCAGGGGGGTCAGCATGGTGGACTGGGACAGTGGTGGCCCAGTGGGCTGGCACCACCTGGGCATTGTGAGGTCACCATGAACTCCGGCCTCAGCCCTGGTCAGCGCATGAACTGCAGCCCGCATGGGTGTGTGAGGTCACCATCCCCTTCTGTTTTGTGACAAGCTGACAACCCCACTTAATTTCTACTCCATTTTGCTGGGATAGGAGGAAATGATGTGTCTATTCAGGCTTGTCTCTACCACATGCCTCCCCCAGCTTTCCCCAGGGGTGAGTCTACACTGCCGGATGGTCCAAGAGCATTGAAGTGTCACCTGTGAACATTCAACACATTTTCCCCCGAACACCTACTGGGCTCCGGGCACACTTCTCAGCACCGGGGATAGAGCAGCAAACAAACCCTCCTGGCGACTGTTCTGACGTCTCCACCTCTCCTCCCACACAGCCCCCCAGCCACGCTGCCTCCCTGCTGTCCCTGAACAGGTCAGGCAAGCAGAGGGGCTCCTGCCTCAGGACTTTTGCATGTGCTGGGCCCTGGCTCTTCCCCCAGATATGCGCATGACTCAATTCTTCCTAAACAAATAAATATTTTTCTCCGTTGCCCCTTTTCCAATCCCTTTTCTACACTGCTTGTCAGTCCTGATATCAAAAATAGTTACTGCGCCAGCTTGACCAGCTGTCATTCAGTCATTCCACAAACTGTCACCGAACGCCGGCTGCGTGCCAGCCATTCCTCCAACCATAGCAGGGAGCAGGTTAGACAAAGCCTTCGCCTTCCTTGAGCCTATCGTCTAGTGGAAGAGAAACGCAATAAACAGATCTGTGGTACGTAAGGACGGGTACAGTTGGTTCTCATTGCTTGCGGCAGTTCCGTTCTATGAAGTTGCTAAGAACACTGCATTGGCAAACACTGAGCAAGTGCTCCTAGGGGAAGGACAGGGTTAGGTTCCTGTGAGCTTCTGGTCACAGCATAACCTTGTTTTATGTGTATTTTTGTTGAAGGCGTCTTTTTAGTCTATACTGCTGACTGATTAACACTGAACTCACGGCCACAGTACCGTAACTCGCGCCCGAATGACGCTTACCTGACGCACGTCGTCCCTGCGAGGCACATCACAGCCTTCCTGCCTTTAGGGACACCAGGGTGTTGCCTTATTCTACCTGAGCTGGGAGCCTGCTCCCTCGCGCCTGACTCAGATTTCTCACCATTGACACGTGTCTGCAAATGCCTGTAAAAGCACCGTGGGTGTTGATTTTGGAGTTACAAATGGATTTTAGTGAGTAGGCAAATTTGCAGATTCAGAATCCACAAATAATGAAGATCATCTGCAATAACAATTACTCGAGAAAAACGGGGCAGGGAAATGGGCATAGAGAGCGAAAGGGTGGTGTGTGGGCGGGAGCTAGTTTAGGGAGGATGAGCTATTTCCCCTCCGCTATGCCTTCCCCTCCATCTCCCTCCTTCGCTCTGTCTCTGTCTTTCTCTCCCGAGCCTAGAGACTCTTTTCTAGACAGGTAAGGCGGGCTGTGGGGAACCTATGAGAAAATCCACTCCCAAGTGTCATTTGATGTAGGCGAGAAGTCACAAACTGGGTGGATTCAGCCTGAAGAAGTGTTTTGATTGGCCGCTCTGGAGTGTTTGTGGAATATTTAAATCAGAGATTAACATGTGAAATCCAACATATTTCATATGAAAATCTAGATTCCCTGCTATTCTTTAAACAAGGTGGGTGAGACTCCTGCTTACTGCTACAATTAAGTAGCTTGCATCAGACCAACCTTGTTGCTAATAACAACTGCAGACTCTAAGATAACCATGATTACTATGTCTACGGGGTGACAAGATGAGGAATTTGAATCTATATAGAAGAAAAATCAAATGGAATACTAGAATTAAATAATAAAAGACGGGTCAGTAGAAAAATATCTATACTTCAACATGCAAGGATAAAAGATAAGAAAACACCAAAGGAGCATAAGAAGGATATGAGACATTGTGAACCGTCATAATGTTCAGGTAAATGGAGACTCAGAAGAAAAGGAGAGGTGGGAACCCAGAAATATTTGCGGAGATACTGACTTAAAACTTTCTAAAACTGATGACAGACATCAAGTCACAAATTCAAGGTCTTTGAACCCCACACAGTATAATCATAAAGAAAATCACATCTAGGCAGGTTATATATATATAAAAAACCCCACTGCTGAAAACCAAAGATGAAATCTTTAAAATAGCCAGATAAGAAAAAGACAATTTTTCAAAGCAAACTTTCAAAGCAACAAACATTAAGATTTTCAATTGACTTTTAAACAGAAATAGTGGAAGCTAAAAGGCAATGAAATGACATCTTCAAAGCACTAAAAGAAAATAACTGCCACAGTAGAATTCTATACCACAGTTCAAATATCCCTTAAAGATGGAGGCAAAAAAAAAAAAAATGTAGGATTTTTCAGATGAAGACTAAGAAAATTCACCCCAGCAGAGTACCCTGAAAGTAACACTAAAGAGAATTCTCCAGGTAGCAGGAAAATGATTCCCAGTGGAAACAAAGCAATGCAGAAATGAAAAGCACCAGAAGGGTAAATATGTGGGTAAAACTAAGTTAACAGTGAGTGTGTGTTTTTAAAAGTAATTTCTTGTGGGGTTCAAAATACACGTACAATAAAAATACTTGACTTCAAGAGCATAATGGATAGAAATGCAATAAATGGAGCTAAATGGTTGTAAAATCTTTGCATTGGCTGGGAAATGTTACAAGTGCAATTTATATGTAATGAGTTAAGAATTAATGTTGAAATCTCTAGGGTAAATACTAAAAGGATAATAAAAAGGATGTATGTTTAATAAGCTAAAAGGGGGAGGAGGGAATGAACTCATAATACTTTATGAATCCAAAAGCAAGAAAATAGAAAAAGAACCAAAGAATAGATAGAACAAATAGAAAGCCAATAGCAAGATAGTATATTTAAACCCAAATATGTCTGTAATTACATTAAATTTAAATGAACTAAATATTCTAATTAAAAGACAAAGATTTTCATAAATAAATATCTAGATATATAGTACTTAAAGGAGATTTATATTAAATAAAGTGATATAGAAAAGTTGCAAGTAAAAACATGGGAAAACATCAGGCAAACACTAACCCACAGGAAACTTGTATAGTAGCTATACCAGTAACAGAAAAAGAAGACATAAGGGTCAAAAGTAATACAGATTACAAGAGACATTTTATAAAATGGCCAATCCAATAGGAAGATATACAATCCTACGTTTCTATGAACTAAAAACATATAAAGCAAAACCTGATATTTCTAAATGTTAAAATATACAAATCTGCAATCACACTTGGAGATCTATACCTCTCAGTAATTAACAGAACATGCAAACACAAACTTAGTAGAAACGTAGAAGATTTGAACCATACGATAAATAAATTTGGCCTAACTCATATATATGAAACACTGAACTCAAAAACAGCAGAACATACATTTCTTTTCACATATACATGAAACGTCTGTCAAGGTTGACCGTATTCTAGGCCATAAAGCAAGTCTCAATAAATGTTAATGGTATTGAATCATACTGTTTGGTCAGAGGAATTAAGCTAGACATAAATAACAAAAAGATAAGAAGAATTTTTCCAGATATTCAAAAACTATGCAATGAAATGTCTTAAAAATCAATGAGTTAAAAGGGAAATCACAATTGAAAGTAGAAAGTATTTTTAACGGACTGAAGATAAACACAAAACTTATTAAAACTTCTGGGATGCAGGTAGATTGTGCTCAGGTGAAATTTATTGCCTAAATACATACTTCAGGGGGAAAAGGGATGAAAATTAGAGATCTAAGCAAGCATCTCAAGAAGGTATAAAAAGAACAGCAAATTAAGCCTAAAGAATACAGAGAAAGGAAATAATAAATGCCAGAAATCAATGAAATAGGAGAAAAGTACAATAAAGAAAATCGACACATCAAAATTTGATTCTTTGGAAAGATGATAAAGCCCTAGCCCGACTGACTGAGAAAAAAGGGAGAAAGCCTAAATAAATAGCATCAGTAATGAAAAAAGAGACACTACTTTAGCTCCTACAGGCATAAAAAGATGATGAGAGGATATTACAAATAACTTTTAGCCAAAACCACTGAAAATTTAGATGAAATGGACAAATTCATGGAAAAGCTCAACAACGACACAAGAAAAAAAAAACTGAATTGTTCTATATTAACTGTTAAAGAAACTGAATCTATACTTTAAAACTTATGCACAAAACCCCTCCTGAGCCCAGGAAACTTCAGCGGAGAGTTCTTTCAAACATGTCTCAACAATTAAGAAATGACATCAACCTTACAAAACATTTCCAAAAATAGAAAAAGGTGGAACACATCTGAACTTCTATGAGGCCGGCATCACCTTGATTCCAAAACCTTCTAAGTACCTTACAGCAAAGAAAAACCTCAGGTCAATATCTTTTATGGACATTGACACGGTACTCTAAAGGAAACGTTAGCCAATTGATCCCAATGATTGAAAAACAAAAATTGGGTTTATCCCAATTTTAAACCCAAAATTGGGTTTATCCCAAGAAGGCAAGTTTAGATTTATATTTGAATATCAGTCTGTATAATTCACCACATTAAAAAAAAAAAGGAGAAAAACCATGCCATTATCTTAGTAGATGCAGAAAAAGCACTTGGTGAGCTTCAACGCTCATTCATAGCTCAAAACTCTTGGAAAATCAGGAACAACAGGGAATTTTCTTAATGTGATAAAGTATTTCTATTAAAAACCGAGAGCAAAATGATACTTCACAGTGAGATATTGAGAGTGACACAACTTGTCTGCCATGAACTTCTCGCAGCATTTCGCTGCCGGCAAGCGAATTTAGCAAAATAATTAGATACAAGGTCAAATATAATGTATACATCAGCAACAAAGAATTAAAAGATGAAATTTAGAAGATGCGATTTATGATGGCATGAAAAAAAATCAAATACCTAGGAATGAATATAACAAAAGATGTGTAAGTCCTCCGCATTAATCACTACACATTATTGAGGGAAATTAAAGAAAGACTAAATCTTGGAAGAATTTATCACGTTCGTGGATTAGAAGACTAAATATTGTAATATATCGAGTCTCCCCAAATTTAACTTTAAATTCAACAGAGTCTTGATTTCAAAAAAAAAAAAGATATCTTGCGTGGAAACTACAAACGGGTTCCAAAATTTTTACACAAAGGGCCAGGCATAACCAAGACAATCTTGGAAAACAAAGTTAGAAAATATTTTCCACTATATATTATGACTTATTAAAAAGATATAATAATTAAGATACTGTGGCATCGGTGCAAGGGTGGATAGATAAATTGTATCCATCAGGGTCCAATCAGGAGACAGAAGCCACATCAGCGGTGTCTCAGTATCTAGATTTTACATTTGGTCTCCCCTTAAATATCAGGAGCCTGGGCAGATAAGAGCTAGGTCTTTGTTAGTCACCACTTTGACCTTGACATTATCCGCCCAGGGCCCAGCTCAGAGGCAGCACCAGGCAATCCTTCCTGAATGAACATCTGCACTAGCCAATGAAGACACCCCTTCCTGCATAGACTGACGGCGAAGGCTTACGGTCTGGGAGAAAGAGCCTGATTTTCTGTTGGAAAGTAAACCCCTATCCCCGGGGAGGGTGGGGTGCGGGGGGACAGGAAACAAAGCCTGGGTGAGGGCGATGAAAGGCAGGGCTACTGCCTTGGTCCTGTCACCTGTAGATGGAGGCCAAAGGGCAGGTGAGCCACATGCTGCTGGTCAACTTGCCCGGCTGGTAAATGTCAAAGATGAAGTATGGCTGGTTGATTTCCTTGACGTGGTCGCAGGGCACTTGGCAGGCTTCCACCTGCAGCTCAGGCCGCATGCGGCTGTACGGCGTCTTCCTCTCTCTCAGGTAGAGCCAGCAGGGCATGGGTTTCTCCAGCGGCTCCTCGACATAGCAGTACCCCAGGCGTTTGCGCTCCCCGGGCTCCCCGCAGCGGTTACAGTCCTGCCAGGGCTCCCAGTAGGTAAAGATGACTATCTCGCCACCCAGGTGTAGGGTCTCATTCTCCAGGGCCTTTTGGTCCAGCCCTTTGTGCGTAATATGTAGGGTGGCGGCGTCCTGGAAGTCAAGCTCGTAACCCACTAAGAGGGTTTCGTCATTGTCCTGGCAGTGATAGAGGCCTGTCTGGGAGGGCTGGGGGTTGGTCAGTTGGAGGCTGCCACCAGGCAGCTTCCTTGCATTAGGCCTCGAGTTGAGCAGGGAAGGATCCTCCCCAAGAATGGAAGAGAAGTACCAGAGTGCCTCGGGATGGTCGCACTTCAAGACGACATCATTGCCCGTGAGTAAAGCCCGCAGGCATAGACTCTTGTAGGCACAGCTGATTAATATGTGGGCCCCCAGACTGGGGAGAGAAAGGCTAACCAGCCACAGGGTGGCCAGCATGGCGGACCAGGACGACAGAAGGAGTCCAGGAACCACCCTGAGCATTGTGAAGTCATCTACAGAACGCGAGGATCAGCCCTCCGCAGTGGAATGCACGCTGTTCCGTGGTGTGTCCAGGACTACAGGTCATGTCATCAAATCGTATGTCATGGGTCGTAGGGCTGAAAACGCAAACATCCACAGGAGCTGGGCACAAAATGAGTAAACTTTAGTCAGAACGAGTGAACTAAAAAGGCCAATGTTTGGCTCTACATACTCCCTAGACAACGATGACTTCACGCCCATCAGAAAGAAGGAGAGACACACAGAAATCACCCATCTCTACCATTTCCAAAATCCAGTGGGAAAACATTACAAGGACCTCCTATCTTGCAGACGGGGAGGATTCCTTAATTAGCACCAACCTGGCTCCTTGGTGGGGGGCGGGGCTCCCCAAACCATTGTTGCTAGGGCTCATGTCCCCACTCTTCACTCTTCGGGGAGATATCTCCTCTTCCGTTATCCTCCTTGGCTACACCTGAAGTGGACCTGGAAGATGTGCCCTCTTTGCGCCATCAGAAGTTTTCTCAGCCTGCTTTCTGTCTCCCAAAGTTTGCGACCTAAGAATCCTTGTAAGCCTCCAGTCAAGTTCATGTGTAAAAAATGAAACAGACCACACCCACCGTTCTGTTCTTCTCCTTCTTCTTCCTCTTCCTCTTACTGTTCTTCTTCTTTCTTCCTCCTCCTCCTCCTCCTCCTTCTCTGTCTCTCCTCTCTCTCTGTCTCGTTGCAGGTAACTCAAGCTCTATCAAGCATCCTTGGAGAGCCATATCCTGCATCTCTCTTTCACTGAGACATTTGTCCACCTGAAAGGATGATCTGGTAGTATCTTAATTCATTCAGAGATTTTAAACGATCATCAGTAATTATTTAACTAATGCTATAACCTTGATTTTATGCTTGCCAAAAGCTGAGTTCTAATTGGGCTTTGTCTCTCAGTGGCCAACACCCACGCCTAACTCCTACATTCCAGCTGCTTCCCCTCAAGCTGCAAGTTCATTAAGCGCATCATCTGCCTTCCAAAGTAGCTCGGGCAACAGTCTCCATCCTTCTGGTTTCAAATAAGTTTTCTTGTTCCCAGTGTAGCTACGCCGATGTCATGTATTTTTATTTTTGATTACTTCAGCACTACTGGCATTAATTTTGGTATCAGTCTAGATAGGCTATTGGCTACTGTAATAAACTTCCCTCCAGTCTCAGTGACTTAAAACAATGAAGGTTTGCTTCTCACTCACGCTCTGTGTCTATTGTGGGTTGACGTTGTGATCACTCAGGGATCCAGCATAGTGGAGCAACTGCCAGCTCAAACATTTCCAGTTTCTTTAGAGGAGGAAGAAAGAGAGCTCTGCAGGATTTCAGGCCTATAGTAAGTGCTCTGCCCTTCCATGACACGTGACACTTGTTCACAAAACATTGGCCAGAAACAACTATATGACACTACCAGTCCAAAAAGCCACAAAAGAAATGGAATTCTACTATGTCCAGGAATCTTTTGGCAAATGGCAGTAAAGATGATCACGGCTAAGGTTTATTACAAGGAGTATTTCCTCTGGTGTGTCCCTTTATAATATAAAATTAAAACCATTTCCAAAATCTTCCCATCAGTTCTTCCCTAAAGTTCCACTGGCTAGGATTGGGTCCTATGGCCAGATCTAAACTAATTCCTGAAAAGAAGTGAAGTTTCCATAGTTGGCTTAAACTACTCAAGGAGGTGAAAGGCTTGTACACTAAAAACTACAAAAGACTGCTAAAAGAAGTTAAAGAATATCTAAATAAATGGAAAGACATCCCATGTTCATGGGTAGGAACACTTAACATTGTTAAGATGTCCAATACCACCCAAAACAATCTACAGATTTAACACAATGCCTACCAAATTGCCAATGTTCTTTTTCAAAGAAAGGGAAGCAGATCCTAAAATTTACATGGAATTGCAAGAGGCCCCCAATAACCAAAACAATCTTGGAAAAGAATAAAGTTATTTCCCAACTTTGAACTCACTACAAAGCTACAGTAATTAAAACAATATGGTACTGGCATAAGGGTAGATGTATAGACCATGGAATAGAATAGAGATCCCAGAAATAAATCCTCACATATACGATCAATTGATTTTTGACAAGGAAGCCAAAACCATTTAATGGGGAAAGGACAATCTTTTCAACAAATGGTGATAGGAAAACTGAATGTCCACATGCAAAAGAATGAAGTTGAACCCTTATTTTATAACATATAAAAAATTAAAATGGCTCAAAGACTCAACTTAAGAGCTAAAATTATAAAACTCTTAGAAGAAAATGTTGGGGAAAATCTTCATCACATTGGCTGTGGCAACAATTGCATAGATATGACATCAAAAGCACAGGGAACAAAAAATAATAGATAAATTGAACTTCATCACATTAAGAACATTTGTGCATCAAAGGACACTATTGAGAAAGTGACAAAAGCTGAAGAATGGAAGAAAATATTTGCAAATCATATATCAGACAAGGGATTAATATTCAGAGTATGTAGAGAATTCCTACAACTTGACAATAAAAGATAAACAACCCAATTAAAAAATGGGCAAGGGACCTGAATAGAAACTTCCCCAAAGAAGATACACAGTCTTCTTTGTATGGGACAGTAAGTACATGAAAAGATGCTCAACATCTCTTCACTGGGGAAATGCAGTCATTGGGGAAATGCAGATTAAAACCACAATGAGATGTCACTTCAGCAATTCCACTCCTAGGTATACGTCCACAAGAGTTGAAAGCAGGTATCTCTCTGCACACCGATGTTCACAGCTGCACTATTTACCATAACCAACAGGTGGAAACAACCCAAGTGTCCATCATCAAATTAATGGATAAATAAAATGTGGCATCTACATATAATGGGACACTATTCGGCCACAAAAAGGAATGAAATTTTGACTTTACTATATGCTGCGATATGGGCGGACCTTGAAAACATTATTCTTAGTGAAATAAGCTAGACACAGAAGGACAAATGTCGTATGATTCCACTTATATGAAGCACCTAGAACGGGCAATTTGATAAGCAAAGCAGAACAGAAGCCACCAGGGGCTGGGGGGCAAGGGGAAGGGGAAGTTATTGGTTCATGGGCACAGAATTTATGTTGAGGATGATGAAAAAGTCTGGGTATACATGGTGGTGATGGGTACACAACATTGTGTATTGTAATTAATGCCACTGAAACTTACACTTAATTATTTCAAATGATAAATACTATGTTATGCGTATTTTACCAAAAAAAGGTTTTTTTTTAAGTGGAAAAGGGTTGTGAATGGGTGAAATTTTACAAAAAGTGGCCAGGGAAGGTACTGCAAAGGTGACCTCTAAGTAAAGCCCTAAAGCAGGTGGACATCTGCAGGAAGGGTGTTCTGGCAGAGGGAGTTGCATGGGCAGTAGCCCTGAGGACTGTGAGAAGCATATTTGGGGACAGCTAAAGCTGAGTGAGCCAGAGAGTGGCAGGAGATGAGGTTGGAGAGACACCAGGCCAAGGCAGGTTTCTGCTAGGAATGAGGAGGAGCCCCAGGAGGGCTTTAGCAGAGGCACGTGATGTGACTTGAGTTGTAACGGGAGAACAAAATACGCCCCGGTGCCGAATCCACCGGCTAGTAGCCAGTTTGCAACCTCCCGGAGTCCGACAGCAGGATGCGCTTCCCCCGGCCGCCGTCGGGGGCCAGCAGAGTCGCGCCGAGCGCCGGGCCCACTGCTCGCTCGCCCCGCCCCACCGCGCTGGGACGCAGGTGGCTGGTTCCCGGGAATCCTGAGGCGGAAACCGGCCCCCGGCCCCGCGCCTCCGCTCGGTCCCTTTAAGAGCGAGTTTCCGGAGGCCTGGCCTGGGGCAAGGGATGCCCCGGGGTGGAACCGAGAGTTGGGAACGGGGAGGTGGCGAAAACTTCCTTAGTAAAATTCCAACTTTTCCTGCGCCGGATTCCCCTCGGGCGTCCCGGAGGGGGCAGAGCTCCCCTTCCGCGGACTTGCCTTGACCCTTTACGTCATCTAGCTGGGGGGCACAAGGAGGCCCGAAGCGCCTCCCTGCACCCAGACCCGAGGATCCCAGAGCGATCGGAAAAGTCAGGCACTACCGCCTGGCCCCTCCCCGCAGGGCGCACCTAGGCAGATCCATCGCCAGCCGGGGAGGGGGTGTGAGCAGGAAGGGACAGGTGTGCGGCGGGACCCGCCCCCTTCCAACAGGTGGATCACCCCAAGAGGAGCTCGGTTCTCGTGGATCTCGGTCCGCTCAGCTTGGCTCAAGCAGGAGGGGGCAGGACGCGACCCGCAGTCCCGAGCGCCCTCCCAGGGAGCCGGTCACTTGGTCCCGGCCCTGGGGGCCGGAGCGCACCTGAGTCAGCCCACTTCCGGGGAGGGAGGCGGAGGAGCCCCTCCCCACCGCCCACCCCCAAGCCCGGCCCTCGGCTCTCACCCTTGTGTACCTGGGCGGATCCATTCCCCAGGGCGCGCGGGGGCGGGTGGCTCGGAGAGCCACACTGGGCCAAGGAATTTTCTCCCGATAGCTGAAAGCCTGCGCTTCGTCCACGTTGTCCTCTGTTCCTTAAAAAACTTCTAGAACGCGGCGGGGTGGACTTGGAATAGGGACGAGGAACGGAAGCGAGAAGGGGAGGAGCGTGCTCCCCTCCCGGCCGTGGTGCGCGCCGCGCCCCCTACCCTCCTCCGGTACTTGGGAAGGGACGCGCGGGCCTGGCGCGCCTAGACGGCCGCGATGGCCGCGATGGCGTTGGTGGCCCGCGGGCTCTGCCGTGGGCTGGGCTCCCACCTAGCCGCCCCAGGCCGGGGAGCGGTCGTCTTCGTGTGCCTCCTTCTGAGCACCTGGTACACAGGTACAGGGCGCAGGGTCCCCCGTGCTGCGGGACGGCGGGAGGGCTCTCTAGAGCGGGATGGGTAGAGTCGTCTGCGGCCGAAGCGGCGGGAGAGCGGAGGGGGGAGGGGACAGGGACTAGGACCTCCGGATCCCCTGGATCTTCGGAAATCCCTCGAGTGCCGGGGTGGGGGGAATGCCCCATCCGTGGAGGGGAGCGCTTCCCCGCCCTCGTCTGGAGATAGCAGGAAGTGAAACTCCCCGGACGGTGAGTCCCGGCGCTGCAGGGAGAAGGCGACCCTTTGTGGGGCGGGGGTGAAGCACCGCCATATCACTGAGTGTCGCAGTAACGGGGACGGGGCCGGGAGGGCTGGATCGGACGCTTCCTGGAGGGAGAGACCGAGACGCAGTGCCCAGGCCTCGGGTGGGGTGGGTGTGGGACTGGGGACTTCCCAGCCCCACCTACCTCCCGCGGTCTCCGAGTATCTGTACGTAAGAGTGGGAGGATGGACTTCTGGACTCGAAACCATCTCTGCTGGCAAGCTTTCACCTAGGTCGGACGTTTGTTTGTGTGGGGTGAAGGGGCTTTATCTCTCAGCGAGCTCTTTGGGCGCGGTCCTTTGAGATGGCCTTGGGTAGGATGAGGTCGCCGGAGGCTGATGGAGATATTGTGGGTGCTTTAGCCACTGCCTGGCAAAGCAGTTCCATCAAACAACTCCAGAATTTTCCCTCCGAATTCAAAAAAACCTGGGCAACTTGGAACCTTTGGTGGTTTGTTTTGAAGTGGCCCTGGGGCACTGGTGGCACGGCAGTGGTCACTTGGGTTTGCCTGTGCGGGACACAGAGAGGGGCCCTTTTCTGTGAGAGAGTCGCCAAGGGGAGAGGAAACGGGGGTGGTTCAGAGGCCACAGGCTGGGGAGAGAGATGGACAGGAGGTTCTAAGGACACTGGCCATGTGACTGTATACCTGCCAGTTGAGCCCCACGGGTCTATAAAATGGGCATGATTAGTGTAGCTACTGTCACGGTCCTGGGGATTAGGGAAGAACGCGTACCGGGTGCTCCATAAAAACATACGCTTGTATCAAGCTGGTGACAAGTGATGTCGCTCCTTCCTGTTGGGGACCTGCCTGAGCTCACCGCAGTCCCTGCTGACTCTCTTCTTGCCCTCAGCCCCTGCCAGTGCCATCCAGGTGACCGTGTCAAACCCCTTCCACGTGGTGATCCTATTCCAGCCGGTGACCCTGCCCTGCACCTACCAGGTGACCACGACACCCACGGTACCCATCGTGATCTGGAAGTACAAGTCTTTCTGCCGGGACCGCATCGCCGACGCCTTCTCCCCGGGTAGTGTTAACAGCCAGCTCAATGCCCAGCTGGCGGCTGGTAACCCGGGCTACAACCCCTACGTGGAGTGCCAGGACAGCGTGCGCACCGTCAGGGTTGTGGCCACCAAGCAAGGCAACGCTGTGACCCTGGGAGAGTACTACCAGGGCCGGAGGATCACCATCACAGGAAGTACGTTGGGTGGGGCAGGGGGGACGAGGCCGGGCTTGCTTGCGTGGTGGGGCTGGCACCTTTGTGCCCAACCTGGGGTCCCCATGCAGAAGCTCTTGAGTGCCAGTGTCTTAAAGGACCAGTGAAGGGAGCAGTCCTTCCTTCTGTCCATCCATCCATCCCTTTTATTTAACAACAAAGATTTATGGAGCACCTAACATAGGTGCTGTTCTCCGCCCTGGGGATACAGCAGTAACCAAATCATCACATTGCAGTGAGACAGACAAACACAAGTTATACTGTCATGTGCTTGAAGGTAAAGGAAACTGGACAATGGAGGGAGAGGCCGGGGTTAATTCTATAATAGTGGCAATAATACGAGCAATAAGAAGTGTAGTTTATATAAGTAACAACTTACAAAGGGTTTCCTGTGTGCCAGGCTGTCATCCAGGTTTATACGGATTGACTCATTTTAGACCATATGGTAATTGAATGACTAGATTCTATTACTGTCATTTTATAGAGGCCCGGGGAGATAAAGTGACTTGGATGGGGTTGCACAGCTGGTAACGGAGCTGGGATTCTAACTCAGCCACTTTGGGTGGTCGGCACAGGGCTCACAGAGGCAGTGGCAAGAGAACCGTGGGGTGAGAGCTTTCAGTGGAGAAAACCACAGCCTGCCGGGCACTTTGCACACGTTCTCCCCCTGAGTCTTTGCTGCCACGCTTTACACTCCGACAACTGAGGCACGGAGAGCTTGAGTAGTTAGTTCATCTGGGTGCACGGGTAGTAACGGTCTGAAGCTGGGACCCGGGCGGCCCTGAGAGCTCTTGTTCGTAACCATAATGCAGCCTCCTGATAGGCAGTGCCTGCTGGGACTCAGTAAGGGGCCGAGGGGAAGACATTCATTCATTCATCTGTTCATCTGTTCAGTGTTTATCCAGCATCTACTATGTGCCAGGCACTGTAGTAGGTGCTGGGGATAGTGTGGTGATTGGGATGGCCGAAGTTCCTGCCCTCAAGGACATGACATTCTAGCTGGGTGAGCTGGCAGTAAAAAAGCAGATAAAGAAAGAAAAGAATGTCAGAGAGTGCCAGGTGCTACAAAGTAAACAGCACTGGGGATGTGCTGTATGGAATGGCCTGGACATGGCCACCTTAAGACCCATGTGAATTGGATTTGAGGAGGGGTTGGGTCTGGCCCCGAAGAATCTAGAAGGCAGAGGGGAAGGTGAGGGGCAGCGGGACCGGGATGAAGGCTCACCCACTCAATGGGCGTGTCCTTTCACTGTCTGTAACAAGGATTAGAGTGGTAGTCTTGGGCATGGGGGCAGGCGGGGAAGGGAGCATCCTGTTGCAGACCCTGAGAAACCAGGTCATGGCACACACTCCTTCCTTCATGCTGTGGGATTGGGATGAAAGGCGGCGTTCCAGGGACAGCCTGTCAGTCCTGCTCCGGGGGAGGGACCAGGCTTGCTTGCCCTGAATTCCCATGGGCTGTTCAGCCTGTAAGCATCCTGCTGTTCTTGAGGCTGGAGGGCTTCTTGGTGGGGTTCAACCTATATAGGCCCCCGCCCCGCTAAACCCAGGAGCTGCTCCAGTCTGGACCAGGCAGGACTGCCCCGCCCCTGATGGGACAACCCAAATACTGAGTGAGAGCGCCTCCTCTCCGAGCACAGAACTCCAGAACGACCCTCGGGCTATATATATATATATGGGTAGGGACCCCTGTGTGCTCTAGGCCTGGGTCTTCCGAGCTGCCTGGACCTGGGTCCTGGTTTGCTACATGCCCTGGTGGGTAAACAGCCATTGTGTGCCTGTCCTTTCAGGAAACCCAGCACCCAGGAGGGCTTCCTCCCTTTCAGCTGTGAGGATGGGGAAAGGCGGACTTCCCTGCGCTGTTCCTACAGTCATAGGCTCTAAAAGTGAAAGGGCCTGGGCCAGCCAGAAAGGTGTTCACGCTAGAGGTGTCCCTTGGGTTCGGGTGGGTCCTGCCTCCCTTCGATTGGTTCTTCCCTGCGTTGAACAATGTGGGTTGCTGAGATAGGAGCCCTGTTTCTACCTCTCAGGCTCTTTGGAGCCCACGTGCCTCCCTCTCTCAGCAGCACGGGAGCAGAGGGCCGTGAGACCTCTGAAATCATGACGGCCACCTCTGCCACATCTCAAGGGGGAAACAGAGGCCTGGCTCCTGCTCCCATCAGAGACCTGGCATCTTCTCCCTGCACCTAAAACAGTTAAAGCAGTGCCTGGCCTGTGTGATCTCAGGGCCAGCCGGGGACCGGGAACAGGGTGCGCCTTGCAGGAAGGAGGTGGCCCCAGGCCTTGGGATTGATCTAAAGAAGCCGGAAAGTCATGTCTTTTGTGGGTTTTGAAAACATCATTTAGGCCAAACAAAACGCATCGAGGCCCACGAGACTCCCAGGGCTCAGCTCCTGGGCTGTGCAGACGCTTGCTGTGTGGCAGGGGCTTCCCGCCCACCTCCCGGCTTCCGGCAGGGACCAGCTCTTGAGCTCCCAGGCTGGACAGGTGCGGTCAGGTCTGCTCTAAAGATACAGGTGGGGGCCGGGCGTGGTGGCTCACGCCTGTAATCCTAGCACTCTGGGAGGCCGAGACGGGTGGATCGCTCAAGGTCAGGAGTTTGAGACCAGCCTGAGCAAGAGCGAGACCCCATCTCTACTATAAATAGAAATTAATTAATTGGCCAAATAAAAATATATGTAAAAAAAAAAAAATTAGCCAGGCATGGTGGTGCATGCCTGTAGTCCCAGCTACTTGGGAGGCTGAGGCAGGAAGATCGCTTGAGCCCAGGAGTTTGAGGTTGCTGTGAGCTAGGCTGATGCCACGGCACTCTACAGCCCGGGCAACAGAGTGAGACTCTGTCTCAAAAATAAAATAAAATAAAAATAAAGATACAGGTGGAAAAATAATGGCCCAAGAGGGCACTGTGGAAAACTGGAGGATTTAGGAACATCTGGAGTTTTATGAGGATTCAGTGAAATAATGTGTGCAAAGGGGCCCGGCGCATAATAAGACCTTGATGATGGAAGCTGAGATGCTGACCGCAGAGGGGAGGCATGTTCCCAACTCCTTCACTTCTGCTCCGAAGGTCACCTTATCCGGAGGCCTGCCCCGGCCTCCCTGTTTGAAATCAAACAGCCCCCGGCTCCGCGCCTGCCTGGTACTCTGTGTCTACCTTCCCTGATCCGTTCTCTGACTTGCTTATCACTGTCTGATCCGTGACATAGTTAGATTTTTTTTTATTCGTCTCTTTCCCAGTTAGAACCTGAGCTCCGTAAGGCGGGGATTCATATCTGTTCTTCATGGCGGTGGCTCCCAAATGTTTTGGTCTTGGAGTCTCCGGGCACTCATAATCATTGAGGTCCTCAATAATTTATAGCCAGCAGACTGAGAGGAGTTTAAGAAATGTTTTAATGACAATAATAAAGTCATTAACATAAATAACATGCTTTTTATGGGAAAAAAACATATGTTCCAAAACCAAACACATTCTGATGAGAAGAGTGGAATTGTTTGACAGTTTTGCAGGTCTGTGAAGTCAGGCTGGATTCTCAGAGCTGCTGCAGTGTCTGTCATATGTCACTCGTGGCTCTGGAAGACTCTACAGTATACTCGGAAAAGGCAAATAACATTTTGGTATTATATATTATGCAAATAACGTTGGGCCTAGTGTGGTGGCTCACACCTGTAATCCTGGTACTTTGAGAGGTTGAGGTAGGAGGATTGCTTGAGGCCAGAAGTTCGAGACCAGCCCGGGCAACCTATGGGGGCCCCATCCCTAAAAAAAAATTATTTTTCCTCCTTTAAAGATGACATATTTTAAAAAAAAGAAAAAGAAAATAACTTTGGCCTCAGGGATCTCCTGGAGAGGTCTCAGGGAAGGCCAGGGTCCGCAGGCCACACTTTGACAATACCTGGAGATACCAGGTGTCTCAAATGCTGCCTAGAACCTAGGCTGCACTTGGCAATTATTTGTTGGGTGTTGGGTGAATGAATCAAGTGTGTATTAGCATGTAGGCCTGTGCCCAGAATGCGGGGACAGACGACAAAGGTTAAGGAAGGTCAGTGTGAGGAAGGAGTGGGTTCATTTCTGCTCCTGGCCTGGCCCCGTGTCGGGGGCCCAGCAGTGACAGAGATAGACCAGCTCCTGAGCCAACGTTCTCATGGGGTGATGGGCGGCCAGCCCCTAAGCTGGGTGACGCACCTCAGGGGTCTGCCGTGGGAGCCTCGCACGCCAGCGACGGTGAGGAGGCCGGTGAGTCTGGAGTCTGGTGAGTGGAGGAGACGCTAGGGATGAGGCTGGCTTGATAACCAGAGGCCGGGTCATGCCAGGGGCCTCATGGGCCCCGGGGAAGGTGTCTGGAACGGTGTAGACAGGTTTTCTGTGGACATGAGGCCTGCCTTCTGAAGAGGGAAGAAGGTTCTTTCATTCCTTCAGCAGTTACTGACGAATGTCCCAGGGGGTGTAGATGGGGCACCCGCAGTTACTGCTGTCACAGAGATGTCGTGGAGGAGGACAAGGGGTCCACCGGCAGGCAAGGTGGCAGGCAGGTCGCCGGGAACAGGAGCGGCTGGGAAGGAAGCGGCTGTGGAGTTGAGGGCATTTCCTGGCGGTGATGTTCACCCCTGGCCTGCTCCTGTCCCCACGGGCCCAAGGCGAGCTGCCCATTGGGCACCCCGTCCCACACTGGTGACTGCTTGCAGGTATTTAACTAATTAGGGCCTGAGGAGTAGAGAGGAAACCGGATGTGGCGAAAGACTTTGATGAGTGGCATAATTAACAGGTTCCCTGCCTGGGACTGCTTCAGCCCGGAGCGTCCCCAAGCCCTGGGCCTGACCTGGAATGCGGGGAGGGAGGGAGGGAATGGATAGGCGACTGGGAGGGTCTCAGTCTCCGTCTCCCACACGGACACACCCGCTCTTTAAGGCCGCCTGGGCACCTCCTGCCATCTGGAATCTGGCCTGTCTGTGCCTCCTTGCTCTGGGCCCGTGCCCTGGGTCCTGGCAGCGCACAGCGGGGCTCTGGGTGTGACAGGTGGCACAGAGGATGGCTCTAAGTTGAAAAGCGCTGACTCTGGAGCCAGACTGTCCCTGTCCCACCGCTGACGAGCTGCATGACTTCGGGCAGATTAGGTGATCTTTCCAGACCTGGTGTCTCATCTACAAAACAGTAATGCTAACAGTACCCACCTCACAGACTTCTTGGAATAACCTGAGTGTTTAGAACAGGGCATAAAGGGCAGCGTGCCCTTGTGAGAATCCTGACATTGTCATTCACCTGCAGTGCTGGTGGTGTGCCGGGAGCAGGAGCGGGCCGTGGCCCTGCTGGGGTTAGGTTCCCCCACCCCTAAGGTGCCCTTATGCCATCTCCTCCTGATCCAGATGCCGACCTGACCTTTGACCAGACGGCCTGGGGGGACAGCGGTGTGTATTACTGCTCTGTGGTCTCGGCCCAGGACCTCCAGGGGAACAATGAGGGGTACGCGGAGCTCATCGTCCTTGGTGAGTGGGGCTGGGCCCCAAGAGCCTGGGAAGGGGCCCCTCTTGTCCACCTCTGTCTGTCTGCCCTCTGCCCTCCAGCTCACCCTCTGGGCTCTGTCGCCTGCTTTGCTCTCTTGGCACTGCCAGTCACATGGGCTTTTCTGGACCCTGCACCCCAGGGAGGGACCCCTCGCCATAGGGCTTCTGTCCGGCCAGAGCCAAACTAAGAGTGCAGAGAACTGGGAGCTCTGCCTCTTCCCAGTCTCATATTTTGAAAATCCAGATGTGACCAGAGTTGATTGGCAGTGAGTGAGGATGGTTGGTTGTGTGTAAAATCGCAGGGAGGCTGGACCACCTCCTGCCTCGTCCCCAGGGCCACGTGTCACCCCGGAGTCCCCTGCCAAAGAACAGGCACCTTGCCGTCCGCCCTGCTGGGATGGCACTCCGTGGGTTGCACAGAGAGCACGTAAGACTGAGTGAGACTGAGAGGAGGCCGCCTCCAGATGCCCAGGGGCAGGACGGGGTGTCTGGCTGTGGGGCCAGACCTGGAGGGGACATCGCCACTGGCCAGGTGCCCTGCTGCAGCTGACACACACAGTCGTGACTGGGAGCGGGTTCCCAGATCAGCAGTTCCCAAAATTTAGTCTCGGGGCCTGTTTACACTCTCAAAAATTATTGAGGGTCTCCAATTATTGAGTTTTTGTTTTAAGTTTTTGTGGGTTACAGCTCTAGTTGCTTAATGTACTAGAAATTGAAACGGGGAAGAAATGGAAGCACAAACACACAGGCTGTTCGCCAGCAGAGCGATGACGTCATCACGTCACGGAGCCTTGGGAGAGCTCTGCCGTACGTGCAGGAGAGAACAAGAGTGACAGGGCACGTAACGTCTTAGTGTCACCAGTTTTGGCCAAATGGCCAGGACCCCACTTTGCGAGCCACTGATGGACATGTGTCCTGCCCCGTTGCAGGGGCAGGAGGTGCCGCACGTGTGAGCTCTGGAGAGGGCTTTGTGGGTGCAGAACCAGGCATGTGGCCCTTCCGAGACACAAGGGTTGTGGGACACAGAGCTCTGGGGTCCCTGAGGGCACGTGACATTTCATTTGCATGTGACAATTCACGAACTGAGATCAAGCCCTTGTGGGTCGTGGAACTGGGAGCACATAGGACTTTGCCTTGTGGGCCCCTTCTTCTGTTTAAAAAACTGTATGATTGTATTATTATAAAGACAATTCATTATTATACATTTTTTTTCAGATTTTAAAATAAAAACAAAACATTTTCATGGGCCCCAGGGCACTGTGCCTACTCTGCCTAAGGATCAGGACTGTGCCTGTCACCTGGGTTGGGTCCCTTTGGGATGGTAGGACCCATGTTTGAGGAAAGGATGGGGTGTCCGGGCTGAGGTAGAGCCTTCAGAACGCCACGGGACATGTGCTGGAACCCTCCGTGGCATGACAGCAGGGGACTGTGTGACAGAAGTCTTCTCACCGACCACCCCACATGTGGGCAGGGGTGGAGGGCAGGAGCCACATACCGGGACCCTCCTAAGGCCACCGGCCCTTCCCCACTTCAGGGCACACCTTTGACTTGAGGGCGGGGCTGGGTGCAGGGGCGGGGCAGCCTGGGCTGGCTCCTGCCAGCATAATCTCCTGTTTCTCTTTTGTCCCTCCAGGCAGGACCTCTGGGGTAGCTGAGCTCTTACCTGGTTTTCAGGCGGGGCCCTTGGAAGGTATGGGGGGTGGAGTCTTCTCTCCGGGGGTCCCCACACACCATTTATGGCGACTCACTCGGGTGTTCCCCCTCCCAACTAAACCCTGCGCGCTGTGGACCCCCCACTAACCCAGCGTGACGCGGACTGAGTAGCATGTAGTGACCCGGCTCTGTGTCTGGGGCTGGGCGGGCTGAGGAGGGCCTGGGGTGCAGGCGGGGGCTCCTGTGACTTGCGCCTGCGGTGCTCTTCAGGCGGCGGGACCTCTCTCTTCCGTCCCGGAGCGGCCGTCTTGTCTTGCTGTGGCCAGGGTGCCTGCTGATTTCTGCCTTGTCTGCTTGAACCCAGGGAGACTGGCCTGGGGGTGCAGAGGGGTGGGCGCCCCGCTGCTGCTGAGCCCGGCCTCTGGTTGCAGGTTCCCCATGAGCTTTGCACGTAGCCGTCTATGCCAGCTCTGTGCTGCCCTGTCCCTCCCTGTCATCTCACAGACCGCCGGCTCAAGGCCTCTTCTCATCTCCCTGCAGACTGGCTCTTCGTGGTCGTAGTCTGCCTGGCCGCCTTCCTCGTCTTCCTCCTCCTGGGCATCTGTTGGTGTCAGTGCTGCCCGCACACCTGCTGCTGTTACGTCCGATGCCCCTGCTGCCCTGACAAGTGCTGCTGCCCGGAGGCCCGTAAGTCCCCTCTCGTGACCACCCCTACCTGGCCTTCCTCCTCCATCCGAGGCTGTCTCCCTGCGCCCCTGGGACAGCACCACTGGTGTGGAGGTTATAAGGTTAGCAGCCGGGAGAAAGCAGGCCGAGGAAGGTCTGGTATTTCGGATGATCATCTACTTACTCCAGCTTTCAACTTATTTTTAATTTGCACTTATTTTGATTGTTTTCTTTGGATAGTATAATTCATGCACATGGTAAAAAGAAAATGCCCAATAGTATAAGACAGTCACATGGAAGTAAAGCTCCCTTTAAAAACAAAATCTTAAGTGAAAAAGGTAAGAGGCCACACAAGGTTTGTAGTGTCACATAATTTAAGCAAACTTTTAAAAGCACATGTTCACACAAACACTCCATGGTTCGCCGGGCTACTCACTCTAAGGACATGTCAGAGGGGGCACCTGGGGAGGGCTGGGAGCAGACGGGGGGCCAGAGCTGAAGCGGGAAGAAGCAACCCAAACAGAAGGGCGAGGGAGAAGAAAGAGTCCCCTCCTCGGGCACCACAGCTGTCACCAGTCCCTAGTTTCGTTCAGGAGAGTGTCTGAGTAGACCAGCGTCTCTGTGCACCATCCACAGAGCAGTGACAGTAAAAGGCCAGGCCACCGTTGTGAAAGCATGGGCAGGTGGAGGTTTGCGGCCAGCTTGGGAGCCCAGTGAGTGACTTTCCCTCCCCGAGGCTCAGTGTCCTCACCTGTAAGATGGGGCTGGTGTTAGAGCTCGCCACACCGGGTACGCCTAGGGATTTGGTGAAGTCACGTGCCCAGCATTTGGCTCGGGGCTTGGCTCGGACATAAGGTTCCGTGCCCACTGGCTGTCGGGCATTGCCGCTGTCAGCCTTAGCAGTGACTGAGGACCTCAGCGCCAGTCAGAGCCCTGCCGTGGGAACCAGGTGACCTCAGACAAGCAGCATTCCCTCTCTGAGCCCTGTTTCCTTCTCTAGAAGGCCCCAACCTGACGGGGTGTTGGGAGTGTTAAGGGAAGACTGTCTGAAAGTGCCCAGCATGGGCTCAAGGCTCAGGCCCTGCTGGCTAGTTTTATAGTCACTGGTCTCGGTGGTGGGCACCCTGGCTCCTCTGGAACAGTTTGGCTGGCCATCCCCGCCCCTCCGTTGCCATGATCAGCTGAGAGCTTCTTGCTCAGGCCGTGGGTGTTAGTCCATCTCACAGATGGGCTGCAACCAACTTTGCAGTTAGCTCATTAATTAGGATGGGGCCTGCGGCCAGGACTGCAAACGCCTGTCCCATAGCTGCGTTCCTCTGTCCCCACACCACGTTTCTTCCATCCTGAGACCCTGCTACCCCAGCTAGATGTCTGGTTAGCTACCCGACAGAGAGCCTGTTACTTCTGTCCCCACAGACCCATCAGGGGACAGCAGCTCCCTCTGCTAACTATACGATGGCAGGTCTCCTGAGCTAACAAGGGGCTTCTAGCTAGGGCTGTGCACTGCGCCTTCTGCTTCCAAAACAGTCAGGTGAAGGGAGCCTTGAGCCTCCCAGGGAGGAAGCAACCTGCCTAGGGGCCACAGGAGCAGTCACTGGAGCCCAGCCTCTCGCCAGGGGAGGAAGGAAGCAGGGAGGATTTGCCCTTGAGCTGTCAAGCCTAGAGCCTGGCACCAGCGGGGTGGGGGTGGGTGTGGCCTGGGAGTTGGAAACACTAGAGATATTTTGTTGCTCAGCCGGGGCAGGCGAGTTAACTCCTGAGGCTCCTGCCTCACACTGACTCCCATTGCGTCTGGGTCTGGAAGGAGACACAGCGGGGAGGACCCAGCAGGTGTGAGTGCGCAGTGGGCATGGGCTCCTCCCAGATGACTTAAATTCTTCTAGAGCAGGGGCTCAGCCACCAGAGCAGGTACTTGATTCCGGCTGTGGGGACAGTGGTGGACCCTGCACACAGGCTGTATCTGCCCACTGTGGCCCTGTAAGCAGGCAGGCCCAGGGTGTCACATCTTCCAATAAGTCAGCTGGAGAGTTGGAATCTTACATGAAACCTTTTGATTGTCAAATGTTGGCAAACCATCCTACTGTCAAGCCAAGCATGCTGGCCTGCCACATTGGGGCTGTGGGCTGCCAGCGTGCACTGCCTACTCTAAAACCTCTATGAGGAGCCACACAGGAGGTGGGGACGTGGTGGAACTGATGCCCCCTAGCCTCAGGGATGCTGCAGAAATGCAATGAGGACCAGCAGGGACCCAAGTGCCTAGGAAAGCTTTACAGCAGGGGAGCGTTGGAAAGGTTAGGCCCATGTCCCTCCAGAACCCCCACGGGTGGAAGGCAGTGTGGCTCCCGCCCACCTTCTCATGCAACTGTGTGTGTCCTCCCAGTGTACGCTGCCGGCAAAGCAGCCACCTCAGGCGTCCCAAGCATCTACGCCCCCAGCACCTACGCCCACCTCTCCCCAGCCAAGACCCCACCCCCACCAGCCATTATTCCCATGGGCCCTGTCTACAATGGGTACCCTGGAGGGTACCCTGGAGACTTCGACAGGAGCAGCTCAGGTGAGGCCTGGGGTAAGCAGAGCAGCCGGGGGCGTGGGTGCGGGTTGGGGATGGAGGCAATAGTGACAGGTGGCCTCGGAGTGGGAGAGACTGGGAATGCAGGGCTTTGTGCCAGGTGGACAGCCACTGACGGCCAATCTCCCCTAGTTGGAGGCCACAGCTCCCAGGTACCCCTGCTTCGTGACGTGGACAGCAGCGTGACCTCAGGTGAGAACCCGTCATTCTGAGGTCGGGCATGGCTGTGGGGGAAAGGGCTGAGTCAGCATCCTTCCTTCCAAGCTGACCACCTCCAACTCCTTGTGGCTAGAAGTCCGTAGCGGCTACAGGATTCAGGCCAACCAGCAGGACGACTCCATGCGGGTCCTGTATTACATGGAGAAAGAGCTGGCCAACTTTGACCCTTCTCGACCTGGCCCCCCCAATGGCCGTGTGGAGCGGGGTGAGCAGGAGCCTTGGGGTCTGAGGGCTTCTTGAGGGGGGAGGGGAAAGCATGACTCCCCGATACCTGCCCTAGCCATGCTTGCTGCAATCCCTGGACACAGTCCCTCCTTTCCCACCATGGCCCCTAGAGAGTGTATGAGCCAAGAGCTGCTGGACCTCAGGCTCCTAACCTTAAGTCCTAGCCTCCCCCCAGGAGTGACACCCCCCTTTCCTTACAGCCATGAGTGAAGTCACCTCCCTTCATGAGGACGACTGGCGATCTCGCCCTTCCCGGGGCCCTGCCCTCACCCCCATCCGGGATGAGGAGTGGGGTCGCCGCTCCCCCCAGAGTCCCAGGAGGTGGGAGCAGGAGCCTCCCACAGAGCGGCCAGGAGGTGGCTGGCGGGCCGGGCGGCCGCGGGCCCACTCTGTGGATGCTCTCGACGACCTGCGGCCCGGCTCTGCTGAGTCGGGGAGGCGGTCGCCCCCAAGCAGTGGGCGGAGAGGCCGGGCCTACGCTCCCCCGAGAAGCCGCAGCCGCGATGACCTCTATGACCAAGACGATCTGAGGGACTTTCCGCACTCCCGGGATCCCCACTATGATGACGTCAGGTCTAGGGAGCGCCCTCATGCCGACCCCAGGTCCCACTACCACCGGTCCCGGGACCCTCGGGACAATGGCTCCAGGTCTGAGGACCCTCCGTATGACGGGCGGCTGCTAGAAGAGGCCTTGAGGAAAAAGGGGTCGGGGGAGAGGAGACCTTACAGGGAGGAAGAGGAGGAGGCCTTCTACCCCCCAGCGCCTCCCCCTTACTCGGAGACTGACTCCCAGGCGTCCCGCGAGCGGAGGCTTAAGAAGGTGA
Organism: Lepilemur ruficaudatus; assembly: GCA_963574885.1. NCBI lineage: Eukaryota > Metazoa > Chordata > Mammalia > Primates > Lepilemuridae > Lepilemur > Lepilemur ruficaudatus. Next base: position 21,293 of record CAUYRT010091154.1, on the reverse strand, counting down.
GAGCACCCTGACTTTACGGCCCTTCCTGGACCCCTCTCCTCCGGACCCCCAGTTCATGCTCTTCTTTTTTCTCCCTTGCAGAACTTGGCCCTGAGTCGGGAAAGTTTAGTCGTCTGATCTCACGTTTTGTATGTAGCTTTTGTACTTTTTTTTTTTTAATTAGAAGGAACACTGATGAAGCTCTTCCCCTGTTAAATCTAAATAAAATTTGTAATCACAAGGCCGAGTCTGAGAGAAGATTCTGTTTCGCGGCGCAAGGCGGGAGGCCCAGGCGGCTGTGCCGGTCCGTGGGGACCGGAGTCCCAGCCGGGAGGAGAAGACCAACCAACTGCCCCGGCCTCCGCCCGCGGCCTGGCCGAGTACGTGCCCCGCGCCGCCTCCGCCCGGCCCTGCGTGCGCGCGCCTGCCCCGCCCCGACGTGCGCATGCGCCCCGCGCCTCCGCCTTCGCGCACGGCGGCCGGGCCGCCGGGAGCGCGCGCGCGCCCCCATCCCGTCCACCCACTTACCCCTCCCCCCCGACCTACTTTGCTGTCCCCAAACCCCGCCGGCCTGCCTGGTCCCCGGCGGCCCGACGTTCCATCCGGGCCCGCGTTCCAGCCGGGCTGCCCGCGGCGGGCAGCGGGTGGCAGCGGCGGCGACCTCGCGCCCCGCCGAGACCCGGGCCCGCCCGCCCGCCGAGGAGACAGACAGCGCGCGCGCTCCCCGGGGGCTGCCCTCCCCCCGCGCGCGTCGGCCCCGGGCTCGCGCCGCCGCCGCCGCGCGCGCGCAGCTCAAGTAAAGGAGGAAAAAAAAAAGGGGGAAAAATAGAAAGCGGCGGCGGCGGCGGCAGCAGCGATCCGCCGCCGGACTGGGCCAGGCCGGGCGGCGGACGCGCGAGCCGGGGATCCGGGGCACAGGCGGCGGCCATCCAGGGCGGGCCGTGTTAAAAAAAAAAGTCGCGGCGGCGGCGGCTGCTCAGGGAAGGAGGCCCGAGGGCCGCGTGCAGCGGGTGGGGGGCAGCCGCGCGGCGTCCCGGGGCCTCGAGCCGCCGGAGTCGGTGGGCGGGCGGAGGCAGCGGCGGGCGGAGAAGGCGGCGGCTGCAGGAGCGGCTGCGGCGGCGGCGGCGGCGGCGGCATCTCCTCCTCACATGACCCCACTGTTTGTCCCCGTGATCAGCGCGAGCGGCTCCCGTGTCTCCTCCGTCCCCTCCTGCCGCGCGGCGTGAGCGCCGGGCTCGGGGGCCCCCCCGGCCGCCCGCCCCCTCCCCTCCCTCCCTCCCTCCCCTCCCCACCCTCCCCTTCCCCCGGGCCCCGCGCCCCCCCCGCCCCCGCCCCCCCCATGGACATGTTGGACCCGGGTCTGGATCCCGCTGCCTCGGCCACCGCTGCTGCCGCCGCCAGGTAAGAGCGCCCGCCGGGCCGTGCCCCGCGCGTCCCGGCCCCGGCCCTCCGGCCTGTAGGCCGGGCCGCCATGATCCCGAGCGGCCGCGGCCCGGCTCAAAATGGAGGCCGCGAGGGCGGGGGCCCCGGCGCCCGATGCCCCCGGCCCGCGGCCCCGGCGGAGCCCCCGCCTCACACTCGGCCGGGCGCGGGGGCCTGCGCCTGGGCGAGGGCTCGGGGGCGCGGGCGGCCCTGACCCCCTCTCCGCCCTGTCCCCTCCGCAGCCACGACAAGGGACCCGAGGCAGAGGAGGGCGTCGAGCTGCAGGAAGGTGAGCGCCCGCCGGGCCCACCGGGGCTGCGGCCGCGCCCTGGGAGGGGGCTGGGGGCGCCCGGGCCGGCGCGACCAATGACTGTCCCGCTGCCCTCCTTCGGCCGCAGGCGGGGACGGGCCTGGGGCGGAGGAGCAGACGGCGGTGGCCATCACCAGCGTCCAGCAGGCGGCGTTTGGCGACCACAACATCCAGTACCAGTTCCGCACAGAGACTAATGGAGGACAGGTGAGCGGCGGGCCGGGCGTCCGGCGGCCGGGAGGGTCGGGCGGAGGGTCGGGCGAGGCTAGGACCTGGCCCCAGCGCCGGTCTCGCCGCTCTGCCGCCCCCTGCAGGTGACATACCGTGTAGTCCAGGTGACTGATGGTCAGCTGGACGGCCAGGGCGACACGGCTGGCGCCGTCAGCGTCGTGTCTACCGCTGCCTTCGCGGGGGGGCAGCAGGCTGTGACCCAGGTGGGTGTGGACGGGGCGGCCCAGCGCCCGGGCCCCGCCGCTGCCTCTGTACCCCCAGGTCCCGCAGCGCCCTTCCCGCTGGTAGGTGCCCAGCAACCCCTGGGGGGTGGAGAGGGGACACTGGCTCTGCTCCTGGGGAGCCCCAGCGGGTAGGGCAGGTGGTGCGCAGATGCTGCCTTCAGGCTGTGGGTGTCAAATCCCCGTCATGCGCAGTGAGACCTTGGGCAAGAGCTTTTAGAACTTTTTTTTTCTGTAAAATGGGGACGATACCTCTAAGAGGAAAGTTTCTTAGAGTTAAAAGTGGATTGTCCGAGCGAATGATGGCTGAATATCTGCGAAGTTCCGGGGCTATCTGAGACACAGGACAGAATGGCACACACAGAAGGGTCCCACTCCTCTGTTCATTGCAGAGAATGTAGCAAACGTCAAACACAGCCACAAGCAGATGGGAGGGGGAACAGAGATGGCTGAGGGTGGCCTCCGTGTCCTCCTGCTCCCCAGGCTGTAATCCAGAATCCCTTCAGCAATGGCGGCAGCCCAGCGGCCGAGGCTGTCAGCGGGGAGGCGCGGTTCGCCTATTTCCCAGCGTCCAGCGTGGGAGATACCACAGCCGTGTCCGTGCAGACCACCGACCAGAGCTTGCAGGCTGGAGGTGAGTGGAGAGAGAGGCCAGGTTGGAAGACACGGGAGGCAACAGGCCTAGCAGGGAGAGAAGCCCCCCAGCTGGTTCCAACTCTGCCCCTGTTGTGGCACTAACCCCCACTCTCCCTGCAGGCCAGTTCTATGTCATGATGACACCCCAGGATGTGCTTCAGACAGGAACACAGAGGACAATTGCACCCCGGACACACCCTTACTCCCCGTACGTGCAGGAGACTTGGTCCCATGAGCAGGGGCCACTGGGAGGGCCTGGTATTGGGGCCGGAGGAAGGGAGGGTTTCTGGAACAGGAGCTGGGCAGTTCAGCACACAGCAGACACAGGGTGTATTTTTTGGCCTATTTCTGCTTCTGTAGTGCAAGTACAGAAAGTGCCATTTCCTCTTTCCACGTGTAGATTTGTCTTGCAAAGATAATTTTCAACTTTAACTGCTTAATGAATGCTTGGACCAATAGGCCTGAGATAACATGTGCCCATTTTTTTTTCCCTCTTCTAGGAAAATTGATGGAACCAGAACTCCCCGAGATGAGAGAAGAAGAGCTCAGCACAACGAAGGTAAGGACAAGGTGGGGCTCCTGGGCCAGCCCAGGCCACCCTGGCTTCACAGGCTCAGCCTGTTGTGTTGTTTGGGGTCACAGATAGGGAGGCAGCTCTGGCCCGTTACTGGGTGCATTGCAAATGCTTGAGAGATGTTTGTTGAATGCTGAGAAGGTAGAAAGTGCATGGGGAAGGGAGAGGGCGCAGTGTCAGAATAGACGGGGAGCGTGAGCTGGAATTGGCCGTGTGTTTTGGACATACTTGGCTGGTGATTTCGAATCAATGACCAACATCTAAAATGGCGGACTGCACATTGCCCTGTGCATTGCCTGCCCCCTTGAAAAACTGGGTTGATCTGGCTTGCCTGGACCGACCTTCCCGTGCAGTAGCTGTTGCGCTCGTGTCCCTCGCTCCCAGGCCTGCCCGGCCTCCAGAAATAGCTCCGGTCTGCCGGGGAGCACATCTGAAGAGGAAACTGCAAGAAGCTGTGCCTCCGGCTGGCTGAGACCAGAGCATGCTGCCCTGCTCAGAACTCTCACCTAAGGTCAATTTTGGCCTTCAGGGCTGGTCCCCTAGACCCCCTGCTTCAGTCGTAGCCACTGCAGCGGGCATAGTGGCGTGCGGGTGCCAGGGGAGCATTTGCACCCAAACAACCGTCATTCGCCAAATGTTTACTGACAGCGGATTCCAGGCTGGGCAGCACGGGCCCCTTGCCAGGTCTGGAGCTGGCTGGGAGTGCCAGGAGGCTCCGAGGAGGGCGTGCGTCTAGCTGAAAGCTCATGGGGATGAGGAGAGGCTTCCTCAGGAAAGCGTTCTTTGGGAGCATCTGTCGGGCAAGGCAGTGTGGGTCAGGTCGCTTCAGGGGGTGCCGGTTTGGTTGTGGCCATGGCCAAGGCTGCATGTGGGTGCAGCGGGGAGGGTCTAGGCAGGCCCTGGACGTCAGAGGCAGGTGCTGAGTTCTGAAGGTGTTTGTGGGAGTTTGGGGGTCACAGGCCTATGCAGTTGTGTTCTAAGCGGCTCACTGAGCTCAGCCATCACTCAGCCTGCACTGGGTATCAGCCCATCCCGTTAGGCCCCCAGACCCGGTGGCACAGTGGGTAATGGAATAAAGTGTCAGCTCTCGGCTCCGGCTGGCGGACGGAAGTTACATGTTGCTACAATGTGGCGTCCGGGAGCAGGATAAGTTACATGAAGGGAAGTGAAGCTGGATGGGGAAAAGCTGATGGCAGCAGTGTGCCCCGCAGGCCTCTCCGAGAGGCAGCGTTGAGAGAGCTGGATGGGCCTTACTCAGGAGATGGGCCCGTCAGGGATCGGGGGTCCCGGCGGAGGCAAGAGCGAGTACCAAGGCTGGAGCAGACTGGGGTGGTTGAGAGAGCAGAACTCGGGAGGGAAAAGAGGAAGTTGGCGGGTGGAAGGGCGGGGGCTGCCAAGGCCAGGTCGCAGAGGGCTTGGAGGAGGCCCCCCGGTGTGGACATCCCTGCCTCCGTGCTTATATTCTGGTGTGGTCTGCGTGTGGGGGTGGGGTGGTGAGGGTGGTGGGAAACCGGAGGCTTGGAAAGGAGGTGAGAGGGGATGGGCACCGGGGGAGACTCCAAGGCTGAAGAGTCAGGGTTTCATTCTGAGCTCGGTTGCTTTGGAGGGAAGGGGTGAGTCTGAGCTAGGTTTCAGGGGGGCGTGTTTCGGGAGGCCCCCAGTGGGCCACCCCGGCAGTCCCGGCTGCACCACTTACCGGCCATGTGGCGTTGGGCTGGTGGTTAATCTCTGCGCCCGTCTCGCCCCTTGTAAAGCCGTGTTAACACGACTGCCCCGAGGATGCAGGGAGTTGCGTCGTGAGAGGCTCCCGGCGGGGTGTGGCCTGCCACACGGTAAAATCTCGTGATGCCACCTGGCCGCCTTCCTGCCCTACTCTCACTCTCTGCCTCTCCCTAGATTAATCCACTTCCAAACAGTCTTGAGTGAGTCTTTCCCATCCTGTGGAAAGCAGCCTTCTTCATCAGCTTGCCCTTACCCTCCAGCTGCGTCCTGCAGAGCGTGTGACCTGCCATCTGCCCATCCTCCCGTAGCCTTGGCGGTCTGGCTCATTTCTCTACCAAAGCAGCGCCACTTAAGGTCACTGTGATGACCTCATTGCCAAATCTACTGGCTTCTTTTCCTGTCTGAGCTCCAAGCACCTGACCCTGCTTATTCCCTTCCTTTCCGGAATGTTCCTTTCTGTGCCACCCTCTCTGATTCTCCTGTGCTGTTTGCTTCTCCCTGCCCCCCACCCATTCCTCAGAGCGAAGCCCCCAAACTTCTCCTGGGACTCTTGTCAAGGTCTCCAGGGCTCTCCCAGGAGGTTCTCAATGAGTAGATCAGGGAGAGGCCCGGGCATCTGTTTGCAGCAAGTTCCCAGGTGATTCTTCACCTTGGGCGAGTTTGGGAAACTGCTTTGGCTGCTCGTGCTCCAAGGCTGGTCCCTCTTCCATCTGCCCCAAACGTACAGCCCGTGAGGCCCAGGGAGGGCTCGTGCAATCTCCAGGTGAGCCGGAGCTCTGTTCCCAGTTGCAGGTGTTCATCGTTCTCTTTTCTCCAGAGGCGTATGTGAGCCACAAAAAGGTGAGAACTGCTTGCAGATGTCCCCTGGCTTCCCCCACCACCTGGATGCTGGTCGTGCTCAACACTGTGTGCTGACGCCAGGCCCGTATTTTGAACTGTCCACTCAAAATCCGCATCTCTGGGTGTCCTTGAGACACCTCAGACTCAACTTGTCCAAAACAGAACTCGCCGTCTCCCCTTTCCAAAGGCTCCAGGCAACATTTCACCTCCTGGAGCAGCAAGAGGCACCCCCATCGCAGTTACCCAAACCAGAAACCAAAGCCAGAGCCGCTTTCGACTCCGCCCTCCGTGCGCTCCGCGGCTCTGTGTGCAGCGGATTCGAGCCAGCTTCTCTGTCTCCTTCTCCCCTTTCCCACTGTGCCCCAGTTCCGCAGCGGCCCATCTCGCAGTGGCAAGCCCCAGTGCCTGCCGGGGCCCTGGGGGGATACACACACTGGGTGTGTCAGAAAGGGAGGGCTCCTGGTGACCTGGGCACACGTGTCCTGCCCGCAAGGGCGGCCCTCGCACAGCACCAGCCCGTTTCGGCCGTGTCACAGTTTAGGGCCACTGTTGCCAGAGCCTCAGAGGAGCCAGAAATCCAGATCTTTATTTAAAATCTAATTTTTAAATGTCTCATTGATTTGCTTTCTCTGTTGCGTTGAATTCCACTCTTAATGTTAGAAATTTGTTCTTTCTGCTTATTTTGGGTTTAATTTGCTGGGTTTTGTTCTTTGGGGACTTTCTTCCCCTAGTTTTTTAAGGTGATTCTAAACCTTTCTTTTTCTTAACATAAGCCTTTTTGATTGCAAATTTCACTCTAACCTGCCTCCCATTTGCATGCGTTGTATTTTGTTATCATTCACTTCAGAGTATTTTCCAATTCTCCTTGTGATTTCCTCTTTGACCCTTGGGTTATTTAGAGGTATGTTGCTTAATTTCCAAATATTTGTGAGTTTTCTGGATATTGCTTTTGTTATTGATTTTTAATTTAGTTCTGCTGTGGTCAGAAAACACACTCTGTATAGTTTCCATGCCTTGAAATTTTTTTGAGACTCACCTTACAGTCCCAGGCACAGTCTAGCTTGGGGACAGCGCCACGTGCACTCAATGAGAGTGCGTCTGCCCCTGTCAGCGGAGGGTCCCCCGATGTCAGTGAGGTCAAGTTGGGTGAGTGTCGAGGTTCTCTGACCTGAGCTGTTTGTCCGCTTGTTCCGTCAGTTACTGAGAGAGGAATGTTGGCGTCTGTCAACTGTATCTGTGGATTTGTGCATTTCTCCCTTCGGTCCTGGCAATTTTTTTTCCCAAGATGAGATCTCGCTCTGTCGCCCAGGCTGGAGTGCAGCAGCATCGTCGTAGCTCACTGCAGCCTCCAAGGCCTGGGCTCAAGCGATCCTCCCGCCTCAGCCTCCCAAAATTCTGGAATTACAGGCATGCGCCACAGCACCCAGCCCAGTTCTGGCAGGTTCTGCTTCTCAGTTGTGCTTTGTCACATGGGTGTGACTGAATTGCTTCTGTGGAGCGGGCACATCCTTGATCTTAACGGGATCTTCCTCCGTTTCAGATATGCTAACGGTCTTCCCAAGCCAAAGGCCAGACCCCGTCATCACCTGCTTAATGACAGGGCCTAGACTCGGGGCCTGGACCTCTAGAGGAGGAGGAGGAGGAGGTGAGGTCCAGACCTGTTGGCAGAGCTTTCAAGGCCTTGACAACCCATTACAACTTCTCCCCACCCCCACCCGCAGTGTATTTTCATGCCGCCATTTCTGGGATCTTGCCACTTGTCTGCCTGATGTCCTCCCTCTCAGGAACCAGCCCAAGTGTTCCTAAGTCTTTCTCGGAGGATTTGTCCCACCCCCTCTCCCATGTGAAACCATTGCTCTGCCGTGACATTCCCCAGGCACTCCGTACGGTGCTCAGCTGTAGCCCTTGTGCTTTGGTGTCGGCGCCCACGTGCACTGCACAGTGGCACTGAGTGCCAGTGGGGCAGAACCGGGGCCGGTTCCACCTAGACTCCAGCCTGGAGGAAGGCCCTGCGTGTGCAAGGGCAGACGGGAAGCTTTTAGGTGTAAACGCTAACCGGAGAAGGTACAGCCGCAGCGCAGCACACAGGCCCCTGGTGGCCGGGCCCTGGGAGGGTCGAGAAAGACACCGGGACGCCGTCTCCTGCCCAGTTCTCTGTGAGACCTTGGGAACGGAGCACACTGCTGAGGAGTGTGGTGGGCCATGCCTGCAGGCTGGGCTGGACTCAGCTCTGTCGGCCACAGAGCTCACAAAGACGGGGATGTGGCTGTCTTTGTCGGGAGGGCTCGGGTCACCATGACGGTGACAGGGTGTTGAGCACTCTCTGAGCCACAGCTGGGCCTGGACAGCGCTCGGTCCCAGGCAGCATTCTTGTCATGGTATCGGGGGTGTCAGAGGAAAGAGAAGAGAGCAAGGGAGGAGGGTCCATGTCACTGAAGGGTGTTGTCACTCAGGCCAAAGTGGGAGGTGCTTGGAGATGGGGGTGCTGGTCAGCAATAAGAGGAGAAAACCAAGAGATGAGAGCCTGGGATTGGCCTGGTTGGGGGCCGGGAGTGTTCCGAGGGAAGGGCAGCGTTGGGCGAGGTGTGTTCTCTGGGTGTGACAAGTAGGGGGTGTGCTCTGGCCCCAGTGTCCCATGGCCACCACCTTGCCTTCCTTCCCGCATCCCACATAGCCCCATCCCTCGCTCCACAAACACCGCAGACAGCGGGAGCCGTCCTGGCAGGGGGTGGGGACACGTGGGGCAGGAATGGGGGTAGCTGGGCGTGGTTTTGTGTCCCCAAGCGCCTGTGCGGTGCTCGGGAGGTGACGCAGGGCCCGGACAGCCCTGCTGCAGTCAGCCCGAACCAGAGGTCTCGGGCTGCAGCGCACGCAGGCCCCCAGCAGGTGTCAGAGGGACGGGGTGTGGGCCCAAGCACTGTGCGCAGGGCAGCTGCCACCCAGCTAACAGTTTGAGCGAGATTGTGGAGTTATGGAACAAAATCACAAATCTGGGTTTTCCATGTAAAATCTTGCCTTGGTTTGCCATCCCCTGGCCTTCAAAGTGGGGTTCATGTTGTTCTTGTCTTGTGAGGCCAGGCCCGGAGAGCCACAGGGCCAGCTGCTGGGGCCTGGGGAAAGGATTCTAAGCAGGGGTGAGCTTTGGTCAGACTTCGGTTTTAGAGATGAAGAGACAAACAAAATCGGGGGCCCAGGCTGTCCGGGGAGACCAGAGAATCGAATCGGGGGCCGCGGGAGCTGGTGCAGGCCTCTGGCCCTCTCCTGCCCCCCAGGAATATGTGCCTGCCGTGGCCAGAAGTCTTGTCAAAAGACGCCAATTTTGACGAGAAATTTCCTGATTTTTAAATGTTGACTCAAATTTTGAAAAGTACGCTGAGCAGGCCAACAAAACCAACTGGAAGTCCCTGGCTTTCGATGCCTGCCTAAAGGTGCGTGGCACCTGAGGCCAGCATTTCTTCATTCCTCGAGAGAGCCTGGCTGCCTGGGTTCAAGTCCCCGCCGCGCACTTGCCGGTGCTGTGGCGCGGGGCGGGGCTTGCACCGTGCCTCAGTGTCCTCAGGTCCAGCATCTACCCCGCGGGGGACGCCGCTGGGGCACGCGCAGGAAGTGCCGCCAGCGTAGCCGCCGTCGTGGCTGTTATTCCCGCAGTGGAGCGGAGGCGGAGGGACAAGATCAACAACTGGATTGTCCAACTCTCAAAAATCATTCCAGATTGTAACGCGGACAACAGCAAGACAGGAGCAGTGAGTGTCCCCCGGCCCCCCGGCCAGGCAGCCACCTGGCCTCAACTGTTGCAGTGGGCCAGGCCCCCCAGCCCTTCCAGAAAGTCTGGCCCGGGAGTTGTCCTGGGTGGGCCCCTGGGCCGTGCGCTCTGACGGGCTTGCCCCCCACCCGCAGAGTAAAGGCGGGATCCTGTCCAAGGCCTGCGATTACATCCGGGAGCTTCGCCAGACCAACCAGCGCATGCAGGAGACCTTCAAGGAGGCCGAGCGGCTGCAGATGGACAATGAGCTCCTGAGGCAGCAGGTGGGTGCCAGGGCTGGAGCTGGGTGGAGCGCCCAGGAGCTCCAGGTGCGGGGAGCCAGCCCCGGCTCCCTTGTCCCGTTGTGTCTGCCAGATCGAGGAGCTGAAGAACGAGAACGCCCTGCTTCGAGCCCAGCTGCAGCAGCACAACCTGGAGATGGTGGGCGAGAGCACCCGGCAGTGACGCCCGCCCCGCCGCGCCGTGCAGCCGCCGCCGTGCTGGCCTCTGCTGCCCCTTCCCAGCCCTTAGCACAGAGAGGGACACACGCCCCTCCCCCAGCTGCGTTTTTTTATAGTAGATTTTTAACAAAAACGGGGAGAAATAATGCATTTCTGTGGATACATTGCCCACCACCCTCAACTTGGAAACAACGTCCTCCCTCCCCATCCGTCTGTCTTCTCCCTTCTCCTGCCCTCACTAAGCCCCGGCACGTCTCGTTCTCACCTGGAGGCGAGAGGGGGACCGGCCCTGCCACGTGCGCGGCCTCCTTGGTCTCTAGAGGTGCTGAGACAGGGTGCTTGCGGGAAGGAGGGGAGCCTGTGGGGGCCACCCCCGGGGCCTGGGCCTAAGCAGGGAGGCCACGCCCCACCCCACCTCCTGTTTCTGGATCCCTGCTCCCCTTTGGGGGTATGTGTGTATGTGTGTGTGCGTGCGCGCGTGTGTGTGTGTTTTAATTTTCTTTATGGAAAAATGGACAAAAAAATAGAGAGAGAGAGGTATTTAACTGCAATAAACTGGCCCCATGTGGCCCCCGCCTTGTCTGATGGTGTGTCTGTCCGTGTTGGGAGTGGGGAGGCAGCTGGAGTCTGCAGAGCCCATGACGGCAGTCCCAGCCGTCCCCCGCACCCGGCGCCCACTGGTTGGTTGGCTGGATGAGGAACTAAGGAATGGATGTCCTCTTTGAGGCTCTAGGTGTGTGTATGCGGTGGGGGGACCTGGGGTCGAGGGCATGTCCCGTGTTGGAGGAGAGGCTGGGGTCTCCTGTGTCAGCGGTTCTTGAGAACAGGCCTGGCTCCGGGCCCTGCACCTCTGGGCTGAAGCCCTCCCCACTGCACCAGCCAATGATGGGGCCTGGCCTTGAGCCCCCCACCCCCCGGGAGGGCAGATGGCCAGGAAGCCAAGCTTGGCCCGTCAGCCTGTCGCCTTGCGCTGTGGCTCTGGCGCCTGTGCCGTGACCCCTGCCCCTGGCTGATGACGAAACCTGGCCTGAGCCGAGATGCAGCGATGCCCAGCAGGGCTTGGGGCTGCTGCTCGTCTCCCTCGGGTGGGCACGCGGCTGCTCACCAGACACTCCGTCCCACAGCCCCGTTCAGCCCCACCCACTCCCAGGAGCCGGGCCTGCCCACCCGGTCACCTGGCTGAGCTCTCCACCTGCCCCCGTTCCAGGTGTCCCCAACTGGCCTCTTCCCTCGAGAGTCGTGTCCCCTTTTGCTGGCGGTTCCCATCTTCGGCCTCCCTTGCGAGTGGGGAGGCAGATGGCAGGGAGCAGCCCTCGCTCCCCAGGGGTCTGTCCGTGTTTGTGGTTTTGCGTGGGCCTTGGCAGCAGGGCAGCAGCCGGGAAAAAGTGTTGGTTCCTTCGCAGCAGCATTCCGGTGACAGGGTTGACATGGGATGGCCCTGGAGTGAGAGACAAAGTGGCAAAATGTCCAAGGGCCCATCACTGGAATCAGGGTTTGTGGGTCCCGTAGGCTGTGTGCACCCTGAGGTGGTCCCGGCAGTAGGTAGGCATGAAGGTGCCACCGTCGGGCAGCCTGGGCTTACTCCCCCGTCCACTGGTGTCCACGGCTCCCAAAAGAAAGCCGCAGTTTGTAGTGCTTGCCAGTGTCTGTGGTGTAAGTTCTCCCACCGCTGCTGATTGCAGGGTGCCAGCGTGACTCCACTGAACGCGGAGTTGGGATGTGCACAGCTTGCTCTGTTGAGCCAGGTCTGGCTGACCACTGTGCCCTGCTGTTTGGTGGGGGAGGGGGGATAGGAAAGCCTGGTGGCTAAGAGCTCAGGCCCAGAGTCAGGCTGGGCAAGTGTGGGCACTGCCCTGGTCTCTGTCTGCATTTCCTTTCCTGTAAGTGAAGGAAATGATTCTCCAGGGCAGGGAAGCTCCTAAGAGGGAGCAGGGTCTGGGAAGCCAGGCCCTGGGGGTCCGGCGGCTGAGAAGGCAGCCAGGCCCCGAGGGTCTGGCAGCTGAGAAGGCAGCCAGGGCCCCCTTAACCCAGAGCAGAGCCCAGTTGGGGCCCCCAGGAGCTGCTTAGAGAACAGGGCACAGGCCCAGGTACCACAGAGGTGAGCCAGCATCTGCAATGCACTCGCCAGGTGCTAGCTATTACTGCTGTCTTTATGGTCACAAGCTCGCCAGGACATTTTCTAGTTACTGGAGCCACATCTCAAGGTTCTGGCATTTGGAAAGCGCTATGTGCACACTGGGGCGCCCCTGACACCCTGTATCTGGCCACCCCGTGTTCCCTGCCAAACCTGTGCGTGTGCCAAGAGAACCTGAGGCCGAGGGGCCTTGTGCATGCCAGCCGCGCTCTGTGTGAATGAGGGCGTCCGGGAAGCGGGCGGGGAAGGAGAGGGCTCCTTGATGCTGCTCGCTGACCTGAAGCAAAAGGGGGGATTTTTCTCCGAGATCAACAGGGTGACGTCGTGCTGGGGAAAGCCTGGGCAAGGCCTCCCTCGGTGGCTGTCCGGCAGCATGTGTCTGCGGCCCCGTCTACCCCGCCCCCAGACACACCTCTGCTGGCTGAGGGTGACACAACCGTGTTCCCTGTCACTCTGTTCCCGCTTATCTCCCGCCTTTTCGGCGCCACCACCTTCTTGGAAATGAGTTAGGGCAAAGGGGAGGGGGCTCAGACCACTGCCTTCCCCCTCAGGCTCCATAAAAGCGGCTGTAAATGGGTCCCAGACACAGAGCAAGTTCTAGACCCAACAGCAGGACAGACAGACGGACGGCACCATGGCACTGAACACTCAGATCCGAGCTGCCTGCCTCCTCCTCCTCCTCGTCCTCGCCAGCCTGACCAGTGGCTCCATTTTCCAGCAACAGGTGAGAGCCCTCGGGACCTGGGTCCTAGCAGGGCAGCGGGTCTGGGAGAACCAGAGCCCCCAGAGGGGGGCCCTGCGGCCGCTGGAGACTCCCCAGCATGGGGCAAGCTCAGGACAGCTCAGGGGGCCTGGCAGCTGCTTAAACAACAGGGATGGGGGACCTGGTGGTGGGGACAGGGGAATGAGGCCCCGGACTGACTACCCAGGTATTTACTGAGCAACTGCTCCGTATCAAGTCTTGCTCTAGATGGTGGATAAAGCAACGAACAAGGTAGATGAGAGAGAAGAGTTTCGCTCCCACGGAGCACAGCCCGGTCGAGGAATTAGTTAATGAATGATTAAAACATAAACAGTGGTGTTTAGTAAACGGCATTCAGGAATAACATAAAGATGGTGGTAGAGTGATCGTGGGGGCCCACAGACGGGTCAAGAGGCGGCCAGGCAAGTGTTTGGAGAGCAAATGAGACTCGACCTGTGCCTCGGAGGGTAAGAGATGAGACCGAAGGGCGGCAGGCTACAGATCACGCAAAGTCTCGTGGGCAGCTGTGCAGACGCCGGTTTTCTAAGTGTGAGGGAAACCTCTGTCAGCTTTTAAAACGGGGAGAGCCATGATCTGGCCACATTAAAAGTCTCTCTGCTGTGTAGTGGGCGGACAGTAAGAGGCGACATGCGGGAGACTGGCGAGGAGGCTGGAGCCGGCATCAGGGCAGGGAGGGCGACGTCCTAAACCAGAGAGGAAGCCGTGGGGAGAGGAGGAGCCAGGTCTGGGAGGCTTTTAGGAAGCAGAGCTGCCTGGGGGAACGTGAGCAACAGCAAGAAGGCAAGGCCCCGCCTCGGAGCCAGCTGGGCGCCGGGTCGCCGGTCACCTGCGTCTGAGAGCTCCTGGATACCCTTCTTCTTTCCCAGACCGGACAGCTTGCAGAGCTCCAGCGCCAGGACACAGCGGGAGCCAGGGCCGGCTGGACGGTGAGAGCAGAGGGATGCCCTTCCCAGCGCCCCCCTTCCCCGCCTGCCCCCCCCTACACTCACCGTCCCTTCCTTCCCGCAGCCCGTGCTCCAGCGGCGAAGCCAGCGAGACGCCCATTTCCCCATCTGCATTTTCTGCTGCGGCTGCTGTCGGAAGTCAAAGTGTGGGATGTGCTGCAAGACGTAGACCCTGCCGGCCGCCCCCCAGCCCTCCCCTTCCCTTATTTATTCCTGCCGCCGCCCCACTCTGGTCTTGGAATAAAATGACTGCTTCTAGCTTCTGTTTTCCAAACACGGGCGTCTGCTGTCCTTTTTCCCGGCCCATGCCAGGGGCGTGTTCCGGCCTCTGCCTCGCCAGGGCCGGTGCTTGCGGGGATGCATGGGGTTGGTGTGTTCTGGAGGTTGCCGGGATTCTTGGTGCAGCAAATGTGTTTTCTGTTCTTTCCTTCCTTTCTCCACTTCAAACGACCGGGAATTTATGTTGCAACAGCAAGAGACGAAAGCTAAACAGTGTTTCCTCTCCTTGAAGTCCCTTCTTGAAACAGTCCTCACAGTAAGACCCAGGGGCTCCTTCCGGGGCTGCACCAGGCGGAAACTACTAAGACGTTACTTGCTATTTTCACTCTCCTTCCCTCCCGAGTGTACGGTGGAGTTTTCCTGCGGCTTCATGACACGTGATGACATCATCGCTGTGTTGGCTGAGGGATTGTGTGCTTATGTATCTCGGGCTTTAAAAATTCCCGGTGTCACTTTCTAATACATTAAGCAAGTAGAGATACAATCCACTTATACAAGAGCTTTTTGGAGGCTTCAAAAAAAACTTTTTTGGGGGTAGGGGGATAAAGAGATCCTAAGACCAGTTTGAGAACCATGACTTTCAGGGGCCAGACAGGTCTAGTAAACCAGTGAGGCAAGTTGGATTTGTTTTGTAGGAGCATCTGGAATTGTATTCTCTCAATAAGAGCATCCTTTGCACTTGAAACGCTTGGGAATGTGGTTCACCTCCACAAGGAATTAAGTTCCCTCCCGTTCTTCTTGAAAATAGTACCTCTCTCATTCTGATTGCCCCACTTCTGATAGAAACAGAGACACAGGACATATTTCACCATCCTCTTAGCGTGTAAGAAAATAGTGGCACTCGCATGATGTTAAAGGACATTGGCCATCGGCCTCAATGTTGGGCCGGGGGTGGGGGGCCCGGGCCCATCGGAAGACGGCTCCAACAGTTGGCCGCCGCGCCCGCAAGTGGGCAAAGCTAGCTAGACCTGCTGATTTTTTCAAGAGAAGATGGAAAGGTGGGGAGACAGGAGCTGGGGAGAGCTCGGCCTCCTGTTAGCTCTAGCACCTTGCTTGTGGCTCTTCCCAGCCGGAGCTCTGCCTCCTTGTTCTCCCTCTTTAGTACTTAGCTCATCTGGCTGTGGAGCTGTCCAACCCAGGGGACGAGTGTGAAGTTGATTCGGAAACTGGAATGCCTTTAAAGGATTAGCACTGACCGGGGAGGGTGCAGGCCTCTCCCAGCCCCTCCTTACGTGCCTGGGAGGTGGGAAACCGGAAATTGCTGATTACATGTGACACCTGGGGCTCTCCTCTCTCGTCTGTCTTTGGCAAGCAGTTCTCCAGGGTGGTGCGAGAGATGGGAGAGGATATAAAGTAGATGGGAGAGGATATAAAGAGGCCCTCAAAAGGGCCTCTGATGATTCAGCGAGCATCACAGTATCCCGGACGGCCTGGGGAAATGCAGATTGCTGGGCCTCGCTAGCAGAGTTCCCGATTCCTCAGCTGCCTGGAGATGAGTTTTGCTTGGTCCGCACAATATTTATTTTATTTTATCTAATTTTATTTTAGAGACAGGACCTCACTCACCGGGCTGGCGTGCAATGAATGATGTGATTATAGTTCACTGCAGCCTGGAACTCCCAGGCTCAAGTGATCCTCCTGCCGCAACCTCCCAAGTAGCTAGGACTACAGGCCACTGCTGCCACACCTGGCTAATTTTTTAATTTTTTTGTAGAGGCAGGGTCTCAATGTGTTGCCCAGGCTGGTCTTGAACTCCTGGGCTGAAGCGGTCCTACCGCCTCTGCCTCCCAAAGTGCTGGAATTACAGGTGTGAGTTGCTGTGCCTGGCTACACAATATTTCAGATAAAATTGGGCTAATACCTAAAAACCAGGACATTTCACATAAAAATCTGAATTCCTGCTGTTATAGGTTAAACTGTGTCCTCCCCAAAATTCACGTTGAAGTCCTAACCCCCAGTAAGGCAGAACGTGACTTCAGTGGGAGGTAGGGTCTTCACAGAGGACCCTTCGCAAGTTAAAGTGAGATAATTGCCATGGGTCCTAATGCAATATCACTGATGTCCTTATAAAAGGGGGACATTGGGACAGAGATGCGCACAGGCAGAACACCATGGGAGATGAGGATAGCCGTCTGCAAGCCCAGGAGAGGGGCCTGGAACAGACCTGGAAGGCCCTCAGAAGGGACCGACCCTGCAACACATGCATTTCTGATTTGAGCCTTCTAGAACTGCGAGACGATACATTCTGTTTTTTAAGCCACCCATTTTGTGATGCTTGGTTCCGCAGCGCCAGCAAACTAACACACCTGCCTTCTCATGGAAGAGCAGCGATGGGGCAGCACTGGCCCAGGGTCCCCTACTATAGATGGGCACCTGCTCTCCAGGCCACGGTCCCCACACCCAGCCCCTCCCTCTCACTCACTCCTGTGGGCTGGAGCCCCGAGAGAGACCCAGACCCAGACGGCAGGTTTCAGCCGCAGTCGCCAGCGCTCTTTGCAGGACGCACCTGCCTGCCTGTCCACCCCCAGGAGCAGCCTTTGGTTCACACCCAAGGAGGACAGGCAGCCCCAGACGGCACAGGCACGCGGGGCTGGTGTGGACGCTCAGGGCTGTGACATGCCAGCACCCCAGAATCTCGGTGTCCTCCCCCAAAGCCCAGGCACCAGGCCCCTCTCTTCTCTGGCGGGACCCAGGCGTCCAAGCCCCACCCCACTCTCAATGGGCCTTTGTCCCCGACTGGGAAAGGCACGGGCAGAGTCTGACATCATGAAGCTGAGGTGGGGGTGGGACTCCCCCTCCCTGTCCAGCCTTCCCCTGACTCCTCGCGCCCGGGTCTGAGGGATTTCCCCGCCCCTCACCCTTTGGGTTCCCCCCTTGGGAGAAAGGACCCTCCTTGCCCATGGCTCTGGCCTGAAAGAGGACAGAAGGTGCTCCACTGTGGCTGAACAGCTCGTGGTCAAACCACTGCCACACTTGATCACACCACCTCCAGCTCCCCCATCCCATCTTGCAAAGGTCGTGACCAACGGGAGGGGCTGCGGTGGCAGCAGGACCACTGTGGCATCTGCACGCAGAGGGCCCTCCCCGAGCTCAGAGTCTGCTGGGTGCAGAGGGGTCCAGGGACACAAGGGTGCACAGGAGGGACAGACAGGTTTCTGCTGCAGCCCTGCCCTCCGAGAGCCCCCAGGCCAGCGGGGAGGTGAGCACACTGAGTACAAGGACAGTACTGCAAGCGAGGGCTCGGCGGCAGGGGTGAGAGGAGGCTTCCCCAGGGAGCTGCATCCGGGCAGCTGAGCCTAAAGGATGAGCCGGCTGTGGCCAGTGCCGGAGTGGACAGTGCCATGGGGCGGGGACAGCTTTCCAGGGAGAAGGAGCAACAGGTACAAAAGTTCTGAATCCAGAGATGCCACAGTGTCTCTGAAGGACACATTCAGCCATGCACTCCATGTTTATTAAACTCCACTGCATGCCAGGAGCTAGTCTATGAGCTTTGGTCCCCAGAAGGATGCAGACAGAACCCTCACCCTCATGGAGGAAGACAGGTGACACGTACAGTCATTTTAGATGGCAAGAGAAGCCAAGAGGAAAATGGACCAGGATGACCGAGGGGGAAGCCACTCTGGAGAGGGCGGGAGGGCCCTGTCTCCTCCCCCTGCCCACACCAGCCTCTGCTGGCCCCTTGGGACTGAGGTTACACCTGACGTTGCCAGAGGACACCGCCTCCTGTTCCCTCAGGCTGGGACTTCCAGAGAGATTAGACTGCCTCCCCAGAGACCCAGAATCAGGGTGCACAGTGACGGAGGAGTGGGGAACGAGCAAGGCAGCCCCCCATCCCTCTGGGAAGGAGCTCGTAGAACCCAAGCGTCAGGCTGCCCTGTCCGAGCCCCGTGGTGACAAGGGCCCCTTTGTGCCCCCCTCCTCCGGGGGCAGGGAGGAGCTGGGCCCTGGAGGCAGGCGGCCCCTGGCACCCGGGGGGGAGGGGAGGGGCCGGCAAGTGGGGGCCTAGACCCTGGGAGGCAGGGGACCGCGAGCTGGGCCGGCGGTGGGCACAGAGGCGCAGAAGCAAGAGCACCCGAGTGAGTAGTGCGCCGGGAGGCCGGGGCGCGGGGGAGCAGAGCCCTGGGCAGCGGCACCCACAGCAGGGCAAGGTCAGGCGCTCTGGATGAGGGAGGGTCACTGCGAATGGCCACTGATTTAGGACGCAGGAGGGTGTGGTTTGGGCCTGCTTTGGGAATGGGCTGGGACAATGGTAGGGACAGCGGCGACGGGGGCTTTGGGAAGGAACCACAGACAGAAAGAACAAAAGGCACCTGGGCACCCCTCGTAGCTGGAGCCTCTGCAAGAGCAGCTCCCCTGGGGCTCCCGAGTGTGGGGCAGAGCGGAAGGGTGCCGGGGATCAGGCACCCGGCAGTCTGGGCGTGGGTGGGGCCGTGGGCTGAGAGTGAGCAAGTTCCGGCACCTGGCGCGTGACAGGTGTGTGCGCCCTCGCCTGTGCACACGTGCACGCCCTCCCACGCACCTCTCCTGTGCAAGTCTGTCTGCATCAGTGTTTCTCAACTCTTTTCATCAGGCCCCACTGGGCAAACTTCTGGAGTGTTGTTCCTAGCCCCATCCCTCCCTCCAAATTTTCACACTGCAGATACGCCGTATACACGCCTGTGGATGTGGCCCTTTAGAGAGCCACGATGCGTGGTAACAGCTGAGACTGCTTTGGCCCCCACCCGAGAGCAGTTTTAGTCGTTGGGCATGCATGGCTTAAGCACCCCTTTCGCATGTCTGCCCGGGCCGTGCGCCGGTCCTCACCTGTGTCCGTCTCCTGTGCCGTCCTGTTGCAGGTGCAAGGGTGGCATCTGCCACGTGTCCACCGGCGCGTGTCTGGGTGGAGCTGTCTATGGCTGCAGCTCAGTGTGTGTGTGCAGGTCCTTGTGTCTTTGTGAGCCTGGCACGCAGGCAGGGCTGCAGGTGGGCCTGGAAGCCGGGCCCACTGTCTGTGCAGGTGTGTGTGGAGCCCAGGTGTGCCTCTGTGGCTGTGTGAGTGGGGCAGGGAGGTCTCAGTGCCTGCATGTGTCTCTGTTGTGTGAGCTGGCCCCTTCCGGCGGCAACGAGATCTGTCGCGTTTCAGACCCGTGTTCGGATGTGTCTGACTGTGCAGGAGTCTGTGTCCGTGGGAAGAGGGCAGTGAAGGCTGGGAAAAGCAGCTGCTTGGAAACCCTGGCTCCAACCCCGAGGCGACCCACACAGCAGCCGGGTGCCCGAGGCTCACGAGCCCTCACCCCAGTCCTTCCTGGCCCCCTCAAAGCCCAGCCAGGAGTGCCTGACTCCTCTGTCACTCCCCACCTACCCCAGAACTCCCCCCAGGACGAGGCACCCTGTCCCCAATGGAACAGGACTCTTTTTGTACCGGGCGCTGGCCTCTAGAGAGGGTGAGGACAGCAGGGGCCGTCTGTGGGGTGGGAGAGGGCGGCAGGAATTCACACGGCATGTTGGGAATGCTGATGCCGTGAAACCCAGCCATTGATGGGACCGAGTCCCTGTGGCCACCCCCGAGCCTCGGCCTTGGGACATCTGCTCTGTCACCCCGCTCACCACACCCCCTGCCTCGCCCCCTATGCTGCTGTCTCCTCCCCTCCCCACAGTTCTCCCACACCCCAGCCTGGGGGGCGGTGTCGCCGTGAAGTCGCTTCGCAGCTGTGTGGGAGGGTCCCGCGTGTCCACGGGAAACAGAGGCCACGTGGGCAGCCTTACAACAGGCCGCCACCCGTGCGGGAGACTCCGCGAGCGCAGGGCGGTGGGTGCTCTGGCCACTGCCCCCTCGCACCCGTCTGACTCTCCCTCCAGGTTGGCTGGCAGCCTCAGTGGAACCAGAGGACGTTCCCCACTCAGGGAGATTGAGGTGAGGGTCGGGCACCACCTTCCTCTTCCTCCTGGCTTCTCTTATTTCCCTCTGCTGGCCCAGCCTTGATTCTTCCCTGTCTGGAGATCCTCAGGGGCATAACAGCAGTTAAGACTGCCAACCAGCTGTGTGGCCTTGGGCAAGTTACTTAACCTCTCTGGGCCTTGGCTAGACAATGAGGCTAATAACTGCACCTACCTCAAAGAGATCAAATGAGTTCACAGAGCAAAGTAGAGCACTGAGGCCTGGCACACGGCCAATGCCATGTGTTTGTAATTTTAAAAATTATAAATAATAGCAGGAGCAGCTCACACCCAAACAGGCCTCGACAGAACACCCCCTTCACCTGCGCTGGACGTCGCTGACCCTCTCCTCTTCTCCCCAGCTGTCGCTCACTTGCTGCACGAGATGATATTCCTCACGGCCCTGCCCCTGTTTTGGATTATGATTTCAGGTAACGGCTGCGGGTCCCCGGCCCCCCCAGGCCCGCGGCAGGGGATGGGAGCAGGAGGGGGTGATCCAGGGGGGACGTGACCCTCAGCCTCAGAGCCCCCTGCCCGCCCGCAGCCTCCCGCGGGGGCCACTGGGGGGCCTGGATGCCCTCGTCCATCTCAGCCTTCGAGGGCACCTGCGTCTCCATCCCCTGCCGCTTCGACTTCCCGGACGAGCTGCGGCCGGCTGTGGTGCACGGCGTCTGGTACTTCAACAGCCCCTACCCCAAGAACTACCCGCCGGTGGTCTTCAAGTCCCGCACCCAAGTCGTCCACGAGAGCTTCCAGGGCCGCAGCCGCCTGCTGGGGGACCTGGGCCTGCGCAACTGCACCCTGCTGCTCAGCCAGGTCAGCCCCGAGCTGGGCGGCAAGTACTACTTCCGCGGGGACCTGGGCGGCTACAACCAGTACACCTTCTCCGAGCACAGCGTCCTGGACATCATCAGTGAGTCCCCCAGAGGTGGCACGGGCACCGAGGGGAGGGGGCGGCGCCGGGGTAGGCAGGGGCGTCCTCTCCAGCCCCTCCCCAGGAAGGGGCCGGCAGATCCCAGAGGTGCTGGTTTGACGGGGGGGGGGGGGTGGGGGGGGGCCTCGGAGGGGACACGCACCACGGGCGGGCCGGGCCTGCACAGACACGGGCCCCAACAAAGT
>CAUYRT010091152.1:0-57306 GCA_963574885.1 Lepilemur ruficaudatus | reverse complement strand
GTCCAGCTTATCAATTCTTTCATAGTTCATGCCTTTAGTGTTGTATCTAAAAAGTCACTACCATTCCAGCTTGAAAAGTAGTTGGGGAGCGGAATTAGGGGTCTCAATAGGTGAAAGGAATTCCTCTAAAACTGATTTATGTGATTAACTGTACACCTCGGTAAATTCACTGAAAATCATTTAATTGTACACTTAAAATGGAGTAAAGGCATGATATGTAAAATATACTTCAATAAAGAAAAAAAAAAGTCACTGCCATTCCTAAAATTACCTAGATTTTATAGTTTTTTATTTTACATTTAGGCATATGATCCATTTAAAGTTAATTTTTGTGAAGGGTGTAAGGTCTGTACCTAAATTCCTTTTTTTTTCTTTTTTGCACTTGGATGTCCAATTGTTCCAGCACCATTTGTTGAAAAGACTATATTTGCTCCATTGTATTGCCTTTGCTTCTTTGTCAAAGGTCAGTTGACTATATTTATATAGATCTATTTCTGGGCTCTCTCTTCTGTTCCATATATATATTGTTTTGCCAATACCACGATATCTTGCTTACAGCAGCTTTATCGTAAGTCGTGAAGTCAGGTAGTGTCAGTCCTCTGAGTCTGTTCTCCTTCAGTGTTGTGTTAGCTATTCTAGGTCTTTTGCCTCTCCAAATAGGTTTTGGAATCAGTTTGTCAATCTACAAAATAACTTGCTAGGATTTTGATTGAGATTGCATTGAATCTGTAGATTAAGTAGGGAAGAACTGACATCTTAATAATATTGTGTCTTCCTCTCTGTGAACATGAAACATTCTCCATTTATTTAGTTCCTCTTTGATTTCTTTTACCAGAGTTTTGTAGTTTTTCTGATATAGATTTTATACATATTTTGCTAGATTTATACCTAAGTATACTAAAGTAAATGATACTGTTTTTATTTCAAATCCCATATTTTTATTGCTGGTATATAGGAAAGCAATTGACTTTTGTATATTAACTGTGTATTCTATAACTTTGCTATAATTGCTTATTAGTTTCAGGAGTTTTTTGTTGTTGTTGTTGATTCTTGCAGACTTTCTACATAGTCAATCATGTCACCTACAAACAAAGCCAGTTTTGTTTCTTCTTTCCCCAGTTTGCCTTTTATGTCCTTTTCTTGTCTTATCACATAGGACTTCCAGTAATATGTTGAAAAGGGGTGGTGAGGGGGGCTATCCCTACTTTATTCTTTATATTAGCAGAAAAGCTTCTAGTTTCCCACTATTAAGTATGATGTTAGCTACAGGTTTTATAAAATAAATATTCTTTACCCAGTTGAGGAAGTTCTCTGTTCCTTGCTTGCTGAAAGTTTGTATCAGGAATAGATGTTGGATTTTTGTCAAATGTGCTTTCTGCATTTATTGATATGATCATGTGATTTTTCTTCTTTAGCCTCGATTACATTAATTGATTTTTGAATGTTGAACCATACTTGTGTGCTTGACATAAATCCCACTTGGTTGTGTTGTAAAATTCTTTTTATACATTGTTGGATTCAGTTTGCTAGTATTTTGTTGAGGGTTGTGCATCTGTATTCATGAGAGATATTGGCCTGCAGTTTTCCTTTCTTGTAATGTCTTTAGTTTTGGTATTAGGGTAATGCTGGCCTCATAAAATGAGTCATGAAGTATTCCCTCTGCTTCTTTCTTCGGGAAGAAGTTGTAGAGAATTGGTGTAATTTCTTTCTTAAATGTTTGGTAGAATTCACTGCAAACCAATCTGGGACTGGTGCTTCCTATTTGGGAAGATTATTACTTATGGAATTGATTTCTTTAATAGATGTAGCACTATTTAGATTGTCTTTCTTCTTGTGTGAGTTTTAGCAGATTATGTCTTTCAAGAAATTTGTCCATTTCATCTAGTTTATAAAAATTTGTAGATGTAGAGTTACTCATGGTATTCCTTTATTATCCCTTTAATGTCCATTGAATCTGTAATGATGACCTCTCTTTCATTTCTGATATTAGTAATTTGTATCATTTCTCTTTTTTTCTTAGTGCGGAGAGGCTTATCAATTTTATTGATACTTTAAAAACACTAGTTTTGGTTTCACTGATTTTTCTCTATTGATTTTCTGGTTTTAATTTAATTGATTTCTGATTTCTGCTCTACTTTTCATTAATTATTTTCTTCTGCTTACTTTGAATATAATTTGCTCTTTTTTGCAGTTTTCTAAGGTAGAAACTTATAGTACTGATTTTTAGATATTCCTCTTTTCTAATATATACATTCAATGCTATAGATTTCCCTTTAAGCATAGATTTTTGCTTTATCTCACAAATTTTGATAAGTTATATTTCATTTTTGTTTCATTCAAAATATTTAAAAATTTCTCTTGGGATTTCTTCTCTGACCCAGGTCTTATTGAGAAGTGTGTTGTTCGATCTCCAGATATTTTGGGATTTTCAGCTATTTTTCTGTTATTAATCTTTCGTTTAATTCCATTGTGGTCTGACAGCACACATGGTAGAATCTCTAATTTTTCCAATTAGTTAAGGTGTGTTTTACAGCCCAGAATATGGTCTATCTTGTTGTATGTTCCGTGTGAGCCTGAGAAGAATGTGTACCCTGCAGTTGTGGGATGGAGTATAGATGGTAATTATATCTAGTTGATTAATGATGCCATTGAGTTCAGTTGTCTATTTTACAAAGTGAATATCATCATACATTGCCTGTATCATTTCTGTAAAGTAACATTACAACAAAACAAAAACAATGGATGAAGTGTTTAAAAAGCAATAAAGAGCCAGAGCAGAAGGTGTCTGTGGGAAGGATGCCTGCAGAGGGAGTGGATTGTTGCCAAGAGCTCATCCACTCCCTCTGCCAGCCTTGCCAATCCAGCTTCGGGTGTGGCAGCCGTGGCAAGCTCAGGCCTTGGACCCACTGCACTGACCACAGTCAGTGGAGAGGAAGTGCCAAGGGATGGGCTGGGGCCAGGAAGAGGATGGTGGAACTGGATCTGCAAAAACTTCCCAAGTGCAAACTGCTGGTGATAAATGACTGAAGTCCAGCCAAGCCTGTTCAACTGTGATTATAATAAAAGACATAGAGTTTACAGTCAGGATCTAGGCTTGTTTATTTGATTAGCAATTGAAGGCTTGGCCTTGTATTTTTGGCTGGGCCCTAAGCATACCAGCTCACAGCACCAAAAGCACCTATAAGAGAAAAGACAAACACCATAGATGAAACTACTTTTTCAGTCCTTTTCTTAGTCAACTGTCATTGAACATATTATATAATGCTTCTCTGAGGTATTTAACTTGTTATACCACTCCTTCTTTCCTAATAGAGATGGGCTATAAGAAATCGCAAGCTCAAGAGGAAACCACGCCAACAAAAAATGTCTTGTAAATGAATTTGAAAAGTTGAATGTAAATAACCTAATATTGCTGCAAGTTGTTCTACCCAGCAATTTGTCAAAAATTCTTTTCTTTGTCCCTTTCTTTATAGTAACTCTCATTTCTTCAAATGGAAGAAGTCCACCTATAAGGAGGGACTCATTGGCCTATTAACTTAGGGAGGTGAGGAGGCTAGAGAAGCCTGCAGCATTATTTTTCAATGATGAATATGTTCCAATCTGATCTTTATCAAGGTGTTCAAAATCAGTTTCTGGCTACCAAACCCAGATGCTGTATACAAATTACAGTGTTTAGGGGAATGATGACTTTTGTTATATTCGTCGTATGAGACTTCTCAGCGAATAAATTTCTCCAGTCATTTGTAAACCTCAGAACTTTCAATTTCTTACTCAGAAGCAATTTCTTTATTAATTCTGTAAAATGTTCAATTATCTTCTGAGAAGAGTTCAAGTTTATATGTAATTGTTCTGGAGAAAGGAAATATTTCTTTAAAATGTTTGATATGGGAAATAGTTCTTTTGTGAACCTGCAAATGTATGTTAGAGAATATAATTTTCCTTTGAAAATGTTTTCTGAGGCCTGTGAAAAATTAATTGACATAATATCTCCCCTCAACAAGTCGTTCATTGATAGCCTTTCCAAACACGTTTGCCCGGATCTTAAAAGTAACTAGTTAACTTATTTTTCCTGTCGTAACTGTAGCCACGTCCCTACCTATGGCTGCCAAAGGCCAGAGGATGCACTTTATATGTTTCTGAGAGCCCCTACATGTATTTAGATCTATACAGAAAAGTTGAAAGATTCTGAGTTTTATTATCACTTAGTACCACAATGCTTCTTTTGGGTGAAGCATTGCTTTTTCTGGTGGTCCTCTTGTCAACGCAATATGCCGGAGACAGTATGTAATCAGATTGCTGTCCTACCAGTCTGCCTTCCTCAGTGACTTCCAGGATGAAGGCCGGATAGGGCAGGGCTGCTTTATGGACAACTGTCATTGAATAAAGGAGAAAATGCAAACTGTGGCTTATGCATGAATTAGGATTAGACTTGGCTAATTAGACTTGGCATGAAATTAGGAAAATCTAAGATAAGAATGGCTTACACATGATGGAAGCCTATTTCTTCCTTCTATAAGGAAAGTTTGGAGGGCAGGCATTCAGAGCTGGTGGGACCTAGACCTCCTTGATCTTTCAGCTGCCTCATTCTAGCCTATGGCTTCTGCCCTCAGGGTGGCCTCAGGGTCAACATGGGCTGCCGGAGTTGCAAGCCAGGAGAACAGACAGACAAGCAAAAAGAGGCCCCTCCCTGCTAACTCAGCTCTCTTTCGGCTGCCTTCCTGGAAGTCCCACTGAATCTGTCCTGCCAGAAGCAAGTCACACAGTCATATCTAGCCATGAGGGAGGTTGGGAAATCAGTATTTTATTCTTGGTCACAACGTGCCCAGCAAGTAAAGAGGAAGTGAGGAGACAGTGGAGAAGGGATCCTGGGGGTGGCAACTAGCCAGGTCCTCATTCAGCAAAACGTGAAGATTAGGACTGGCCTTGGAACAGCAGCTGAGGCTGAAGCTTCTCTAGGCCCCCAAGAGAATGCCTGCTTCGTCTAGGCTTCCCTGCTCTGCCTAGGCTTCTCCTGGTGGAGGACAATCCTAAGGATTGGATAGGCCAGATCTGACAACTTTATTTGTCCAGAAGCCTTAGGCCTAAAACCAATACAAACGCACAAGGATTCACTGAGCACGCTCTGTGTGGGCTATACTGATGCAGTGATAACGGAGGAGCTGGGGGGTGGGAAGCCTTCCCTGAGTGGCTTGAAGCTAGGAAGGTGGGTTAGAACAGTGCTTCTCACATACCTTTTTTTCCAACTTATAGCAGACCAATATGTGTTTCTACTGTAATAAGCACAGGAGTTCAGTAATACCCAACCTAGTCAATTCCTTGTTCAAAAGATGAGTCCTCTAATCCTACACTTAGATGTCACAATGTCAACTTGCTATGAGAATGTTCTACATGCCTGCTGTCAGTTTCTCGGGGGAAGAGATCATCATCCTGCTGAAACAGCTAAAACCATTGTCTTGGTCCACTCAGCCTACTATAACAAAACACCATAAACTGGGTGGCTTATAAACAACAGAAATTTATTGCTCACAGTTCTGGAGGCTCGAAAGTCCAAGATGAAGGACTTCACCGGCTGAAGTGTCTGGTTCACAGATGGCGCCCTCTTGGGGTGGCCTCACATAGCGGAAAGGGCAGACAAGCGCCCTACGGCCTCTTTTGTAAGGGCCCTATTCCCATCATGAAGACTCTGCCCTTGGGACCTAACCACCTCCTAAAGGCCCCACCTCTTAATACTATTTCATTGGGGATTATGTCTCAACATGTGAATTTTGGGGGAAGACAAACATTCAGACCATGGCCCCCTTAGAACAAACTCTTCGGCCGGGCGCGGTGGCTCACTCCTGTAATCCTAGCACTCTAGCAGGCTGAGGCGGGAGGATTGCTCAAGGTTAGGAGTTTGAAACTAGCCTGAGCAAGAGTGAGACCATGTCTCTACTATAAATACAAATAAATTAGCCAAACAACTAAAAATAGAAAAAAATTTAGCTGGCACGGTGGCAGTAGTCCCAGCTACTCGGGAGGCTGAGGCAGGAGGATCGCTTGAGCCCAGGAGTTTGAGGTTGCCACGGCACTCTAACCAAGGCAAGAGAGTGAGACTCTGTCTCAAAAAAAAAAAAAAGAAAAGAAAAAATTAGCCGGGCACGGTGACGTGTGCTTGTAGTCCCAGCTGCTCAGGGGGGCTGAGGCAGGAGGATCACTTAAGCCCAGGAATTTGAGGTTGCTGTGAGCTAGGCTGATGCCACAGCACTCTAGCCCGGGCAACACAGTGAGATTTTGTCTCAAAAAACAAAAACAAACAAACAAACAAAATAAACTCTTCAAACTTTTGTAACTTTCCACTTGTGGTTTCAAGTAAAGAGTTGAAATAAATTTCTTATACAGATATGTTTTCATTATGATATTGGTGGGAAGGCACTGTGTACATCATTTGATAATAAAAATGTCACTTTTTAAAAACATCTTAAGTGAGGCATAATTTACATATACTAAAATATGCTAAAATGCCTAGCTTTTGAATGTATATTCTGATAGGTTTTAACAAATGCCTATACTTGAGTAACCGCCTCCTTCGTCAAGTTAAGGAATACTTCCATCACCCCAGAAAGCTCCCTCTTGTCCCTCTCCAGGCATTCTTCCTGAACCTGTGTCCCTGCTCCAGAGCCAGCCACCATTCTCACTTCTGTCTTCGTGGCTCAGATTTCCTCTAGAAGTTCTCTACGACGCCTAGAACTTCATATAAATGGAATCACATAGTTTGGAATCATCAAACTCTTTTTAAAATATAAAGACAAGGTCGCAGTCTGTCACCCAGGCTGGAGTGCAGTGGCATGGTCATAGCTCACTGCAACCTCAAACTCATGGGCTCGAGCAATCCTCCCACCTCATCTTCCCAAGTAGCTGAGACTACAGGCACATGACACCACATCCAGCCTCACCAAACTCTTTTGGTTTTGGTTTCTTTCATTCAGCCTAATGTTTTTGAAAATCATCCATGTTTTTGTATTAATAGCTGATTTTTTTTTAATTGCTGGGTTGATTTCCATTGTATGAACACAATACAACTTGTTAATCCATTAATAGCGGCTTCTGTTTATTGAACGGTCACTACTGCCAAACACTATGTTAAGCACTTCCCAGACCATGTCTCGTAACCACCAGAGGAGAGTAGGTATCATGGACATTGGTGGGGGATTTTTATTTGTGATTTTGTCTTTTGCTGTCCAGTATCAGCCTTTGGTCATCTAGTACCTAGATCTGTCATCCTATGTGGTCTAAATGAGAAGTGAAGTACAAGAAATCAGATCCTCCTTCTTCTTGATGGGGGCGTGATTTTGGCCTGGCCAGTCTGATGCTCTCTTCAGGGGGTCCAGAAGCCTGAGTGAGTGATATAAGGACCAATGCAGGGGAACTGCAGGGTGCAGAGAAGATTCTTCCTGCCGTGTAGCCTCTGCCAGGATTCCTGCCTGGCCTCCCACCTTCCTGCAAGCTTTCCACACCTCCAGGCTTCCATCAATTCCAATAACTTCTCTTTTTGTTTAATGCAGGCAGACTTGGTTTCTGTACTTGCAAACATGCCGTTACTGATACACTAGGTATTATTCCTATTGTACAGATAAAGAAACCAAGGCCCAGTGTCAGTGACTCTACTGGGGTCACACAGGCTCCTGGG
This sequence comes from Lepilemur ruficaudatus, assembly GCA_963574885.1. Taxonomy (NCBI): domain Eukaryota; kingdom Metazoa; phylum Chordata; class Mammalia; order Primates; family Lepilemuridae; genus Lepilemur; species Lepilemur ruficaudatus. The sequence goes on along the minus strand of CAUYRT010091152.1, from coordinate 49,640 downwards.
TGACAGGATGAGGATTAGAACCAGTCTCACTCCAGGCAAAGGCAGAAGAGGCGACATCAGACCTGACATTGATAACGTCAGCCTCTCAGCCTCTCTCCAGCCAGCCCTGTGACTTTGTTGCCATTCTTTTTTTATTTTTTAAGAGACAGAGTCTCACTCACTCTGTTGCCTGGGCTAAAATGCCGAGGCATCACAGCAACTTGGCTCACAGCCTAGCTCACAGCAACCTCAAACTCCTGGGCTTAAGCAATCCTCCTGCCTCAGCCTTCCACGTAGCTGTGACTACAGTCATGCACCACCATGCCTGGCTAATTTTTTCTATATATTTTTAGTTGTCCAGCTAATTTCTTTCTATATTTAGTAGAGCCAGGGTTTCACTCTTGCTCAGGCTGGTCTCAAACTCCTGACCTCAAGCGATCCTCCTGCCTTGGCCTCCCAGAGTGCTAGGATTATAGGTGTCAGCCACCGTGCCCAGCCTGTCTCCATCCTTTTGTACCTAGGGGACACCATGGGCACACTAGCATGAGGAGGAATGCACAGATCCGTTCACAGCTCTCTGCTGCTCCCAACGAGGCCAACCAGGGAGCTTGAGATTGTTCCATCTCAAACCTCTCCCCTCTCCAACCAGCTGAATCCTACATTTAACCCACTCACTTAACCATTTCTGTCTTCAGATCAGAAACAAAAACCTAGCCCAGAGCATGGTACAATCTTCCATGTCTTTCTGTGGCTTAGCTGAGCATTACTTTAAACCCTTATTCTGATCTTTGTTTCATGTTTACAGGAGTGGATTCCTTTTATTCCTTTCCCTTGACAAGAATAATCCCTTTGGAATTTAAGCTTTTAAAGAGTTGCTTCTTGGGTTATTTGAAAGGCAGCCCTCAGGGCTGCCCCATGCACCCAGGGTCCTCCTCCTGCAGGGGTGGGGTGGCTGGCCCAGCGCAGTGCGGGGACACATCTGATGAAGGCACAACGTGGTGAGCTCAGGCTGTCCTAGGGAAGGGAGTTCTCAGCTCACAGTAGCTTCCCTCCCCCAGATTCCCTCTGCTTCTCCCATCAAGGGCAACCTTGAAAAGCAGGAGGAAGGGGCTGGGGGTGGCTGTCAGCTGGAGGGGAGGAGTGTACTGAAGATGATAACACTGACAGGTCACCTAGAGTCAGGGAGGGGAAGGATGATGCCACCCTCTGCCCGTACTGAGACAGAAGCTCTCAGTTCTCAAGGTTCCCTAGATATTGAAACATGAAGCCATCCTAGGGGAGGATTACAGAGTATGGTGGGGTAGTGACACGCTGCCCAGGTCCCTAGCCAGCGAGGGACTTGGTGTGCAGCTGCTGGGAGGAGGCCTATCTGTGGGCAGCCACCACTGTCAGCCTGCTCAGAGGTTGCCTCGGCCACAGAGAGCCACTGTGACCAGGGTGCTGGAATCACCTGCCTCTCCTTATCTGTATGGCTATGGGCTGTTTCTACCTGCAGGCTGGGTCATGAGGTCAAGCATCGTGTCTCATTCTTAAACACTATCAGGGGCAGGAAGATAAAAATAAGTGCAAGCATATGAGAGAAAAGAACAGCACTAACTTGAATATTTTAAATGGCAAATCTCACAATAAAATGTTTAAAAGTTAAAAACATGACTGTCATAGAAATATAAAATGAGCACATACCAAATGTTAACTGATTATATTGGTTTCCTAGGGCTGCTGTAACAAAAAGAAATAGAAATGTATTCCTTTACAGTTCTGGAGGCCAGACGTCCAAAATCAAGGTGTCAGCGAGGCCTCTTCCCTCCAAAGGCTCTAAGGGAGACTTTTTCCTGGCCTCTCCAGCTTCTGGTGGCTGCGGGCATTCCCTCACCTCCCGGACATGGGGCCACATCTTTCTGTTCTCTGCCTCTGTGTCTTCTCCTCTTCTGTCTCTTAAAAGGGCACTTGCTTATCATTGAATTTAAGGCCCACATGGGTAATTTGGGATGATCTTATGTCGAGATACTCAATTACATCTGCAAAGACCCAATTTCCAAATGAGGGAGCAGTCACAAGGATTGGCCATATCCTTTGGGGGCCACCGTTCAACCCACCACACTCATTAATGAGAGAACCAGCAGGATGGTAAAGTTAATTCAAAGGAAAATTTGAAGAACAGAGGTTTATCTAGTCAGTCAACAAAGGCATGCTGAAATAACTTTGCACAGATTGAATGGTTAATGTCTCACAGGGCAATAAAATTGTAACCTTTGGGGTTATCTTTCCCCGCAGACAGAAATAAATCTGAGCAAAAATCTGTAAGGTAACGCATGACTTCACAGATGCCGGGCACTAATCAATAGTAAATCAAACAAAGGTATTAATACATTTCCTAGGTCAACACTCTCCAATAGAACTTTCTGCAACGACGGAATGTTCTATATCTGTGCTGTCTAATACACTGGCTACATTTCAAGTGCTCACCTGTGGCTAATGAACCCTTGAAATGGGCTAGTGTGGCTCAGAAACAGAATTTTAAATTGTATTTAAATTAAGTTAAAATATAAATAGCCACAAGTAGCTAGCGGCTACAGTATTGCGTAGTGCAGTCCTAAAGAATTAAATAATCCCTACCAGGTGTAATAGACAATGCTCTAGAGTGATGTTGAAAAACATGCCATTGCCTTCTTTCCAAATTTTCTTAGTACATTAACAACAGACCTCAGATGGCAAACTATGGGGAGTTGTGGGACCTGTGGAAAGCTGACAATTGCATGTCCATATAATCAGGAAAGCACTTCCACTTAGTTCTAATCAATCATTACCCTTGTATTTTTATGCAAAATCTCTTAATATTTAGATATTAGCCAAAGATTGGTGATCTCTGCTCCAGAGGAAACTGGCACATGCTAATTAACCTCTTATGATCTGCTTTATTTCTAGTTACTCCTGCTAATATGCCACACCATTCAGCACCATGCCTGGCCCATGTTAGACCCTCTCAGTAGTATAATTTATTTCAGTTCTACAAACATTTATTGAGCACCTACTATATGCCAGAGACTGACCAGAAAGTAGGTCACCATAAGGACAAGATGCCACCCTGGTTCTCACAGGTTCCCATTCTGACAGAAGCACAACACAAAGTCCCTCGTAACATGTGGTGATGGAGGTCAGGGCACTGGGTATCCTGAGAGTCAGGGCAGCACCTGTTTCAGCTGAGCAACTGGGAAGAAGACGACAACTGAACTGAACCTCCAGGAAGGGTTGGCCAGGTGAATCAAGATGGAAAGAGCACACTGGGCAGAGGCAGCACTGGGTAAGAGGGGAGATGTGTCTATGGGCATATGAAGGAACTTCCAGCAGTCAGTGTGACTGGAGCTTAAAATTTGAGGCCAGAAGTAGCAGGAGGTGAAAGTAAGGAGGAAGCAAAGGTCAGATCGTGGAAGATATTACAGTCTATGACGTGAAGGGTGTTTTATCCTTAGCTTGTCAAGACCATGGAACGAATGAATGGATGAATACATTCAAATGTATTCATCTTTGGAGAACAAATATTCTCCAAAGTTTGGCACTGAAGACCCTGGGGCTACAGGTAACAAAGATCATGGAGTCTTTCTTCTAATGGGGTTTACAGTCTGGCTGAGTGAGACCACGGGTAAACAAGGGCACAGCTGCATAAATAAGATAAAATTCTAGATAGAGCTCTTCAGCCTTGAAGGAAAAGGGAACAGGAATGCAGGGGAGAATGATGGGTAGCTGGGAGTCAGGGGTAAGTAAGTAGGTAGCTGCTCCGGGAAGGTGATATTTGACCTGGGACCTGGGCGTCAAGGAGGAGCCAGAAGTATAACAGTTTAGGTTCTAGAAGAACAGCATTCCAGGTCCTTAACGCTAACAATCATTTAGTAACATTTTTACAGCCAAACTTAAAACAACCAATCTAAATAGGAAAACAAAGAGCATTTGACAACAGAAGAGAGAAAATTCACCTGTGATCTTACTACCTTAGCAACATTTCTGTTTGTAGTTAGAGTGTATTCCCTTCGGCCTGGGCCCGCATGCACGTGTGTTTTGTATAATGGATCATCATCAGCTGTATGTACAATTCGGTACTCAGCTCCTTTCGCTTCACATGATAAGCATTTTCTGTGATAACCATTATAGTCCTGACCATTACAATTCTCAATTTCTTCGTTATTCTCCATCCAGTGGGCCTAGCATATAGTAGTTAACTTTTCCCCTGTTGCACATTTAGGTTGCTTTACAAATTTCCATGCTTACTTACTAGCATAAACATCTTTACACACACATTTTCCCCCTTTCTTTTGTATAATTTTCTTAGGATAAATTTCCTGAGATGGAAGATTGCTGTGTCAATGGGAATACTTATAATACAAATTGCCAAGTTGTTTTCCTAAAGGGGTAGGAAAGAAGACAGTGGTGGGAAAAGGGAGGGAGGGAGAGAGAGGATACGAACGTAAGAATATGAGCAGGCAAAAATATGAACCATCACACTGTGTGAGGGTAGGGTACTGATCTGTTTTGCTTATTGTTGTAAGTGCAGACCCCTGGCACACAGTAGCAGCTCAATAATGGAATGAGTGACTACCTTCCAAGCTCAAGCTTTGCAGCTTAAGATTGATTTGCAGCTAAATTTGCTGTTGTGCTCCAAAGGACAGAAATTTGCCAATCAGAAGGGAATATTTTGTATCACTCTCCCTTTGTAGTTTTGGCTTGTGAGTAAAAGAACAAAAACTAAATAGATGTTTATGGAGATTGGATCAAGAAGGAAGGCTGAGCATATGTTTAAGCCTCCTCCTCCAATTCCTAGAAAAGACATAGAAGATACACATTCTTCTGTTATATATCCATTTATATGCGTGTGTTCACACACCCTACCCAGCCTCTCCCCCGGGTCACTGGATCTAGGCCATGGCAAACAAATATAGCATTCACGGAGCCCTGCAGGGCCTCCACTTAAAGATGAGCACAGTCTTAGGCTGGATTCTTATGAATAGCCTCTGCGATGAAGATTTGTAGGAAGCTGATTTATTGGGAAATATTCCCAGGAAGAACGGGTAGGGATGTGGGGAAGTGGGACCAGGGAGGAAGGAGGCCTCCCAAGGGAGTGATGAACTCTCATGGGATAACTTTGCTTAATGGCAGGAACTCTGGAGATAGTACAGGTCACACTTCAGGGGTGTCCCATCAAGCAGTGAGGGACCCAGAAGATTTATATCCTCTATAGTCTCAGTACATAAACTGTCCCCAGGGACATAAACTCCCAGGCACTCTGGCTCTTGGTGTATACTGGCAAAGTGCCATCCAGCAGGCTGAGGCCTGGGCCACGACAGAGACACAGATGCTGGCTGTTTTGAGTGGATGTGTACAGGGAGCCTATTTAGATTGAAATGGTAAAGGGATTTGAGGGCAGGTGGATGGAGCCCTGCCAGCTCAGTGCTTCAAGCTCACAACAGGAACCACGGTGAAAACTAACCCCATGAAAGGAGACATCAAATTTAACAAGTGAAAGAACAAACATCTGAGAAAACAAAGTTAATTGAAAAAGACAGAAAACGACTCTAGAATAAGTTGAATCAATATCCTCGTGGACAGAGAAGCAGATACTACATCTGCTGATTGAATCTATTGAAACAGAGATCTTGAAAATTAAATCTTTGATTACTGACGTTTAAAAAAAAACTCGATGAATTAAATAGCGGAATGGGAACAACCATGAAGTGGATTAGTGGGCTAGAAGACTGAACTAAAGAATTCCCTGAAAAGATTTGAAGAGTACGATAGAAAAGTTAGGAACACAGAAAATAATTTCATAAGTTCCCACATCTAGCTAGTAACATTTTCAGGATGAGAGAGAACAAAGAGGACAGATGGGAGAAAATAAGAGATAAGAAAAAATGTCCAAAGTTAGTGAAATACATGAATCAACAGAACAAAAATACCCAACAAGACCCAAGTAGAAAAATGAAAAATGCCATATAAATCGTGGTGACATCATGGTAAAATTTCAGAACACCAAGGACAAAAAGTCCTAAGTCTTCCTGAGAGAAAAGCAGATTTTGCAGAGGAAAAAAAAAAGAGAGAGAATCACACTGACTTCATACTTCTCATCGGCGATAGTTGACAGCAGACAGCGAAGCTAGATCTTTAACATTCTGATGGAGAAGGGTGAGCATAAATTTCAAGTGAAAATATCATTCCTATTCACCTGGGAACAAATACAGGCATTTCAGAAAAGGAAGAACTCAGAATACATACCATTCACAGACCCTGTTTGAAAAGATTGCTAAAGAATGTATTCTAACAAAGTGACATTTAAGAGGAGCGGTGCCTGGAGAAGCAATAGAAAACACTAATGGAGAATCAACTGGTAGAATGTAATATTAAGAAAAACAAGTATTAATCGTGATTCACATTTATTAAACACTGTGCAAATACCTATAATGTGTATGTGCAACAAATAGTAACTTTGCTTCTTCTGATCCTCTTCAAAGAAAGTGTCAACCAATGAACATTTGCAAATGGATAACCTCTGAAACATTTTAATGAACTTCACTGAAAATGGGTACATGCACAGAGATAGTTCCACTACAGTCGTGATAGGATGGCTCAATTTATATGAAGGTGTGATATTAGAGTCTGGGCAGAGCCATCTACCTGAGGTGTTTGTCAACTGGACCAACAGTCCTTGTCCATTGGAAGGACATCCATTGATATATTAATACATTCTCTCTTCTCAAACCACAGGTTCTCTTATTCTGTAAAACTTTTGGTCGACGCAGAATAAATTTGTATAATTTGCCCTTCTGGTCTTTCTATTAGAGCACTTAAATTATTCCACTGAAACCTGCCGAAAGCTTTCAGACCTTTGGCATTGACTGGGAAGTGAAATTGAATAACAAATGAGCCCAAGTCAGGGGGAAACTGGTTTGAACAGAAAGGACTGAGCTGCTTTTAAACAGTTTTGCTTCCGTCCTTATTTATAAGACCTCTTAAGAAGTTTAAAACTATTTGCTCGTCTCTGATTGATTTGATCCTTGGATTTAGCTGTCTTCTTCCAGGGCACGTCGTGGAAGGAGGGTGGCCCTCTTTGTTCCAGGAGCTGTGTCCTCTGGTTAAGACCGTGCGTTTTTGTTTCCATACCAGGAATTTCAGTGATATCCATTCTCCTGAGGGATTAGAGATTGTTAATTACTTTCTGCAAAAAAAAAAAAAAAAAGGAGCCCGCAGCACTGCAGCTTGGCAGGTTCTCTAAAAATAGAGGCTATAGGTTATTTTTAAAAACCCTCATTGAGGGATCGTGACCATGAGTCACATTTATCTCCAGAGTTTGCCTGCTGAAGGAAAACCGCATGGCTCTGTGAACATTTTCAACCCTCCCTGAAGCATTGCCACCTCTGCAGAACAAACAGGCACATCAACCCATCGATGAGGAAATGGAGAAGAATTTGTGCACGTGGAATTTGAAGACCCAATTTAGTTTAAAATAGATATTCCACGTCCGGAGGATGTGAAGTGTTTTCTAAGCACTAGCTCTTACTGATGTTTATCATGCTGCTGTAGGGCTCTTTTTACTTATTGTTAGCTTTATTCTTTTCCTTTTCCAGAAATATTCATAATCTAATGAAGAAATATTTGCTGAGGGGGAGCTCCATGGCCTGGGAGGTATCAGTCTTCTCCAAGACATCAATTTCACTTGCTTACAGAACATTAAAAAGAAATTTTAAGTGATAAATGCATTAATCTACAGCTACTTATGTTTAGGCTGTTCTGGTTAAAATGGAATACATTATCTGTAAGACATCTTTCATACTCCCAAGGCACTTTAAAATAATGAAAACATATAAAATAATATCTAAGTAATTAAAGTAATGGCAAATAAAAACTTAGCATTATATGGAATTGCCTATCGGAGTAATATATCTCTTTTTATAAGCCTTTTGTGATATTGCTATTAATTTTTAAGTAACAAAATATTGCTCTTGAACCGAAAAGGGGATATTAACTAACACATACACTATTAATTGCTCTGCAAATGCAAAGTGCTAAATTCTAGTTTATAAAAATGAGCCTTTGAGGGTATCTAATAAAATCTACACACAGTGCACACTTCTGAATCATCTAAGCAGTAGAGGAGACTCCCCATATGGAAGCCGTAAAAATTGCTGCATAGAAAAAGAGACTGTGGCTGGGCACAGTGGCACATGTCTATAATCCCAGCGCTTTGGGAGGCCAAGGCAGGAGGATGGCTTGAGCCTGGGAGTTCTAGGCTGCAGTGAGCTATGATTGACCCACTGCACTCCAGCCTGGGTGACAGAGGGAGACCCTGCCTCTAAAAAAAAAAAAAGAGAGAGAGAGAGAGAGAGACCTTGTGTCTCTTCTATGGGTGGATTTTTGTGCACCAGGAAGCCTGGTATTGTCCACCCTCTCTCCCCAACTTGAAGTCTTTCTTCTGGGTGGCCCAACTCCTTCCTTGATGACCCAGGTATTTACTCTCTCATACTCTTTCCAATAATGGGTCCTCTGAGGCACAAAATAAGACCAGCGCTTTTTAAAACAATGTCACCTTCTTATACATGGTATAAGACCCCAGACCAGCCTGCTTTTTCAGAAACCTCCTGCCGTGATGATGTTTCTAGTCCTGTGTGTCCTACAGAATTGGCCTAACAGCCAGATTTCTCTTTATTCACCAGATTGATTCAGCATGTCCTGGATTACCCAGTCCCAAAGGAACTCATTTAATGCCCTTGTGTACACACCACTCAACCCAGCCAAAACTAGAGTACAGAGCCCAGGGTGCTTGATTTAAGGAGGCACTCACTCTTGGACTCAAGGAAGCGCAGGTTGGCATTGGTGCAACTCAGAGAGGGAGCGCTTCCTCAAATGCTTCCTCAAACTTTCCACAGGCTGCCTCACAGCCAACTGTACCAGAGCTCTAACATACTCACGGGCCAGCTTTTCCAGCCCTTGACTTGCAAGAAGGTTTTGCTGAAAATAGCAAGCAACAGGCAGAGAGGGGAGCGAGTGAACAATGACTTAAAAGTGAGTACGAGGCCCCCCTTTTTCTATCATACTTTCAAGGAACTCTTCTTATAGTTCCTGAAAATTGTATCCCTAAAACCGCTACAATGGACTCCTCAGCTTTGGGAATTAATTCGTCTTAACATATGAACTGTTTCTTAGCAGCCCTTCTACATACTATTTGGAAGGAAAGCACATGCTATGTATGTGTAAAATCATGACATTTTCTTAACATTTTTAAGGTTACGTGACTTTTATCTTAGAGATTGTCAATGTATGTTAATACGTTAAATCTTCCTAGAATTCCTGGAGGAGGAAAAAGCAGTTTGTTTAAACTTGTAACCAGCATTTGACCACAGAACCCCTTTTGGGAGATGGGGGACATCTGTTAACGTCGTGTGGAAATGGTGTTCCGAGGAACTCAGTTCTGGAAACCGTGATGGAGTAGACTGAACACTGGATTCAGGACAGGAGGCTTGGATCCTAAGCCTGCTCAGTAGTAATGGGACTCTGCACTGTTATTCCACCTGTTTCCAGATAACTCTATTTATCTATAACTAGAGGGGGCTGGGCGAGATGAAAGCGAAGGACCCTTCTTCCAGCTGTAAGACGCAAGTGCCCTAATGACTCACCTCTTCTTTCTTTCCCCGGTGACCACCCTCTGCTGGTGGGTCGCAGGGGCGGGGGGAAATCTTTGTCTACAAAGATTTATGCCAGCTCCAGCTTGCTTCCCTCACATTCAGCTGCAGGTCAAGAGCAAACTTTGAAGTGGCATTTCAAGAGAATCCGGAAATTTGCTCTCCTCAAATACTTCAGAAACGCATTTAGGTAAAATCAAACAGTGGAATAACTGAGTCGTGCCATCCTCTCAGCTAGCACAGGGGCTCCCTGGCACAGGATCCCAGCACCAGGAAGACCTACCAATACTGCAACCCCTAACCCTTTCAGTAATTTCGCAGAGAGTCAGGCTTTTGATTCTGACCCAGAGTTTAGTGACTTCAGTTAATTCCAGCTTCAAGCGAACCTTAGATGTTAACACTGATTAATTGTCAGCTTAATCTTTATTCAAATATATCAATACTTTTAAGGCCAACATAAAAGGCAAATATTTGCCTCTTACGCTAATGTAGCCAACTTTTAAACAATAGACTTTTCTTGAATCACTAATGACCTTTTTTTTCCATTTTTTTCCATCATTTTGAGAGATCTTATCTGGCATACTGTATTTACTAAGTAATTAATTTGTTTTCCCTTTTAAAAAATTAATCCAAACGCATATCACTTGGCCGTCTTCCCAGGCAAAAGCAAAGACATTTGTTATCTCAGTTATAGTTACTCGTTCAGTTTTTAAATTTGTGTTTATTTTGTCTTACTGTAATTTATATTTAAGTAAATGTGCAGGATGTTATGATTCTGTTTCACAAAATACCTAACGAACACTGGATAATGCTTGCGCTGCTGCTGCCAGAGGCTTAAGGAATGGGATTCAAGCACTTTTCATTCATTCACTCACTTTGTTTTCAGTGGACAACTGTGACTTTCCTCAGGAGCACTTGTGTCCACTGAAATTTCCTGTCCTCAGTGTAATAAACCTGTCACCAAGATCCTAAAAAATTGGTAGGGAGCATTTATTAAATGCAAATCCAAGGTGCTCTGCCATGGCCCCACCCTCACCCCTCCAGTGTCACGGCCTTCCCAGAGCTCCAGGAGAAATCCCTTTCTCCTGCCCTTGGAGGGTGGTGGGGAGGGAACTCCCTTCCCCTTCCCTAAGACAATGAGGTACAATTATGAGCCCTTTGGGATTCAGGGTTACTTTTTGTCCAGGAATTCGTTCAGTCATCTGCCCAAAACTCAGACGGTTGATCATACCAAGTATCAGGGAGACATTAAGGATAGATGCAAAGTTAGACACATGGAGGAATCAAACAGGCCAATTTTGCTACCATTGGAGGGGCTTAAAGTTTCTGAGGAGCAACTTCGGCTCCCACCCGGGTTTCCTGCCTTTCCCCCCAATCCCACCCCTCACCAATTCTGGTGAGTTAGGCTACGGGCTCGCTCATTGCCCCAGGGGATGAGCAGAAACAAAGGCTTCTTCCCAGATCAAACTCCAGGAGCTAAGAAAATGTTTGCAGAAGCAAGTAATGAGAGGGCTGGATGTTGGAGGGGGAATCTAGGGCTGGAGGGAGGGGAGAGAGGGTTGAGTGAGGAGAGAGGAGCCATATGCCCTGGGTCCTAAGCAGAACCCAGGTATGCAGCAAAGCCTGAAAGAGGTTGGTGAAATTCAAGAGCTGAGGGCTCCAGTGTCCCCTGGAGCGCCACAGGGGTGGCGAGACCCAACGGAGGAAGCAGCTCTGCAGTGTGTCCAGGCCCAGCAGTCTCTGCGATCCCTGGATTTCCACCCTTCGGGGAGGCACGGAAACAGCACGATGGGACCTCCACTCCAGCACGGACCCGGCGAGGCAGCTCAGTGTCCCAGCACCACCTGAGTAGAGTGATGACCGAGGACCCCCTAACCCTTCCCCATACCTTGACGATACATAACCCCCCTGGGGAAAGGGAGAAACTTGATTTAGATCGAGGTCCCTCCACCCTAGGAAGAACGAAGACTTAAAATAGACATGAATTAAGTTGTTTTTTAAATTAGGTTGCATTTATTTTCTATCAGAGTTATGGGCTGAGATTCCTATCCAGCACCTGTGGATAAGGTGGGTGGCCTAGCCCTTGAGGGACAGGCGGGAACTTCCCAAGTCCCCTTCTGTCCTCTCCCGCCCCTTTCCACCTACCTCCCGCCCCTCATCCCAAACTGGTGAAACCTGTGCCCTCTTGGAAGTCACCCCTCAGCGGTCAGTGTCAATCACATCCTGCGGTTAGGTTAAAGGCAGGGTGGGCTGATGCCAGGGACTTCATTCTAAAGACCAACTGTAAATGGCCATGAGGAGGAACAGAAAGTGAGGACTGATTCTCCGAGTCTGGACGAAACTGACAGCATGTGAGTGTATAGGGGGATCACGGAGATGAGGAAAGGCAAATGGGAAAATCTGCCTTTTTCCCTTTACCCAGAGACTCCTAGTCCTTTTTTTCCTTCACCTTTCCAGTGGCAACAAATTGGAGGTGAGGGAGGAAAAAAAGTTTAATTTGTCCCATCTTTATTTTTTGATTTTTATACATATTTTGTAGAAAAGGGTCCTCGCTATATCACCTAGGCTGGTCCTGTATTCCTGGGCTCAAGCGATCCTCCCACCTCAGTCCCCAGTAGCGCGTGTGGAGCCACCGTGCCCAGCTTGTCACAACTTTAAGCACATTATTCATCCTTTATTCTGCAACAGTAATAAAAATCATGCACACACCCCTAATACCCTAACAAAATATCATAGTTAAAGAGAGCAAGCTTATCTTTTTACAAAAATGGGAAACTGAATCCCAGAATTAATAATGTAGTTTCACTAAAATCCAGCACTCAACAGATATCGGTTGGTACACAGCTTCTCTTTGGAGAGAAAAGAGGGCTTTAAACACAAAGGTCTTAAATTTAAGATTCTGCCTGGGTCATCCTCCAACTGGCTGTAGAGTCCCTACCCTCCCAACTCTGTCTGTGACAACTCCAATTGTTAAAAGACTAAGGCCAAGACACAAAGAAAAATGTGGTAAAGTAATTGGACAGCTCTGGTGAAAATTTGCCATAAGTTGTAGTCAAATTCAAACCTATCCATCTCCTGGTAGAAGAGGCGATTGTAAATTCCCAGCATCAATTCTTTTTTTTTTGACATAGAGTCTCACTCTGTCGCCCTATGTAGAGTGCAGTGATGTCATCATAGCTCACAGCAACCTCTAACTCTCGGGCTCAACGGATCCTCTTGCCTCAGCCTCCCAAGTACTTGGGACTACAGGCAAGTGCTACAATGCCCTGCTAATTTTTTTTCTATTTTTAGTCGAGAAGGGGGTCTCCCTCTTTCTCAGGCTATTTTTTTTTTCTATCTTTAGTTGAGATGAGGGTCTCCCTCTTGCTCAGGCTGGTCTCAACTCCTGAGTTCAAGGCATCCTCCCACCTGGCCCTCCCAAAGTGCTAGGATTGCCTTTTCTTATCTTAATCAGATCTCACTTCCCTCAAATCATTTAAAATAGAGAAACTTTCTTCTTCCCTCAAGTCATTTAAAATAGGGAAACTTTCTTCATAAGATATGACTCTCAATAGCCCATTTAGCTAGTAAAAAAAAATGTGTATGTGGAAACCTGAGATAATCAAAATAACTAATTCTGGCCATAATTGCAGACTTCTCCATCACTGGGAGAATAGAGAGCTGCTGAAACACCAAGAAATAAATTACTGAATTGAGTTTCACTGCTCACAGCCTACCATCTGGTGAAGGTGCTAATGAGCAATGATGTGCCCCACAGGAAGGAAGAAATTAGGGGAAGGAAGAGTGGGACAGGGAAACCACCTGGGCTAGTGGTAATCTAGCCCTTGGTGGCTCAAGTGTCTGGACTTTTTTTTTTTTTTTTTTTTTTGAGACAGAGTCTCACTCTGTTGCCCGGGCTAGAGTGAGTGCCCTTGCGTCAGCCCAGCTCACAGAAACCTCAAACTCCTGGGATCAAGCAATCCTTCTGCCTCAGCCTCCCTAGTAGCTGGGACTACAGGCATGCACCACCATGCTCGGCTAATTTTTTCTATATATTTTTAGTTGGCCAATTAATTTCTTTCTATTGTTAGTAGAGACAGGGTCTCGCTCTTGCTCAGGCTGGTTTCAAAATCCTGACCTTGAGCAATCCACCCGTCTCGGCCTCCCAGAGTGCTAGGATTACAGGCGTGAGCCACCACGCCCCCGGCTGTGTCTGGACTTTTGACCAAACCCATTTTAAGTTTTACTTCTCCAGGTTTCATTAGTCATTAAAAATGCAAATTAAATAGACTCCTCCGGAAAATATTTCCCTGCTTCCTTTCTTCCCTTCCTTCTATAGTTCCCTCTCTTCCTTCCCCCTCTTTCTCTCTTCCTCGCTCCTTTCCTTCCCAGTAGCATTGTTGGGCATTTGCAGAGTGTGGTGGTGTCTGTCCCACCATCAGTTTTACTTTGCAATGCCAGGGGCTTGAAAGTGGGCATGAAACTGCCAATGTTTTCAAAGCCGCCACCAAATAATAGAGCTCTGGGCTCCAACTAAATTCCAGGAGGATAAGACAACTCAAAGCTGGGCTAATTGTTTTTGTTTGTAACTATTATTAATAGGTGTGTATATATATAGAGAGAGAGATTTTTTAAACAACTAGAATGCCTACATTGTTTCCATTTGAAAGCTTGACCTTGCGTTTTTCAATATGGTCACTAAAGACTGAACAAAATGGAACTGCTTCTCCAATAAGTATTAAAGTTCAGACAGGGTGAGGTGGTTCACACCTACAATCCCAGCACTTTGGAAAGCTGAGGTGGAAGGATCATTTGAACCCAGGAGTAAAGACTAGCCTGGGCAATATACTGAGACTCCATCTCTATTAATACGAAAAATTAGCCAGGCATGGTGGTGTGCACCTGTAATCCCAGCTGCACAGGAGGCTTAGGCAGGACAATCAATCCCTTGAGCTGGGAGGTTCAAGGCTGTAGTGAGCTATGATCATGCCACTGCATTCCAGCCTGGGCGACAGAACCAGACCTGTCTCTAAAACAAAACACTAAGTGAGCAAAAAAAATGAGTGAGCAAGAGAAAGAACAATAGATGCAGAATGCAGATTTCTTTAGGTGTTGTAAGTTGAAAGGCCCTTAAACCTGAGCAATTTAAAAAGTGCAGAACTGTATAATGCATATGATACAAGAGGCGCCTGGCAATTTTGCTCCAGAGTTCACATGTGGGAATAATGAGAGATTTGCCTTGCTGTAGAAAAGCCTATATTTTGCATTTCCAAATATCTATTTTGATTTCCACCCTAGCATTTTATTATCAGCAGCTGTAACTCTGAAAGTGTGTTAGAGTGATGTTTTTGCTTCAATAGAATAAAAACTTACTTCACCAGGGCATGGGTATAAGGAAAAAAAAAGTAATCCTGTCCAGTTTTATAAGCTGAAGCTGTATTAAAGTGATTGATTACTACTCTGCATCTCTTTTTCTGGGCCTCTTGTAACCCTAATAACATTTAAACCATTAACTATAAGATAATTGCCTTCTGAAAGGAAAGGAAAATGTGGGGAGTGTTTGCCTGTCTTCTTCAATTCAGTACCAAAGAATGGTATCAGAACTAGGTTCTGGGAAAGTCAGCTAACATTATATTTTGTACACATATCACTTAGAAAATCAGGTGAAGAAGATCTATTTCTGGTAGAATGTGATAGCAGAGAGAAATCTTGAGCCAGTGTTAAGCAAAGCCAGGAAATTTCTCCCTTCCTCCTGTCATTTTCAGCTCATTACATTTGTTTCTCCATCTTCCCTTCAACCCTTCCTTATTTATTATAAAGCACTAAATAAGATAAATATGTGAAATATCTGCAAGCTGGATAAACAAAAAAAAAAATTAGAGGGAAAAGAAAGAAAAAGAAAGGGTGGAAGGAAAAAAAGACATCAGTTGGCAGAGCAGAAAAAACATAGCTGCAGTCAATGAACCTGCATGAGAATCCTTGCTCCGCCACTCCTAGGTGTATGGCCTTGGGCAAGACACGGGATCTCTCTGAGTCTCCATTTCCTTATCTGAAAACGTGGAATAGGAGTATTTACTCTACTGGGTTTGCTGTAAGAATTGAAGGCGATGATATATATAAAACACATGGTTAGTGCTCAATAAATGGTTTTCTGATTAGCCCACATAAGTGAAGGTTTAATAATAGCTCAATCTGTTGTCACTTTTTATGGGTAATTTTTTGCTTTCACATTTTCATAAGAATCTCTGATGCTTTAACTCAAAAGAGGAAGCCCTGGTGGGGATTTCCCACCTTGTGGCAGATCAATTGAGAAAGATGTGTTTGAGCACCAGGGCCTTCAGGGAATTTATACAGTCATGCTACCAAGGTATTTTTTCTGGTAAAATATTTAAGATCCATCCTGAATCTGGGGCTTTATTTGTGGCCAAACAACTCCTGGCTTTTTCAGTTGGTGATGTTATCGTTTATGCTGTCATTAGGGCAGATGGCGGCCTGGCACGTGGCACTCAGAGAGAAATCTAAGCATGAGGTCCCCCTCAGAGGTGAGTGACCCACTCCTGGCCTGACATTCTCAAATGGATCCTAGTGAGGGTGAATAGATGTCCGCTTCCTGGGACAGTGGCAGCATACCCCTGTTGTCCCTGAGTAATTATTAATAGCACCTCTCTTTTTACTCTTAAAGTTATCCTAGTTTGGATGATCAATTATAGAATTACCTTAATCAGAATGAACAAGGAACAAGAACAGTAAATCACAAAAAGGAAAATGATGATATACTCCTACTTCACAGACTCTCAGATGCTTAGATTTCAGCCATTTATGAGATGTACTGCCACATGTCACGTACCATTAAAAAAGAAACAAACCCACCGTATTGGTTTGTTAGGGCTATGTTAACAAAATACCACGGACTGGTACAGAAACTAAATTTCAGCCGGGCGCGGTGGCTCACACCTGTAATCCTAGCACTCTGGGAGGCAGAGGCGGGAGGATTGTTGGAGGTCAGGAGTTCAAGACCAGCCTGAGCAAAAGCGAGACTCTGTCTCTACCAAAACCAGAAAAAATTAGCCCTGCACGGTGGCACACGCTTGTAGTCCCAGCTACTCGGGAGGCTGAGGCAGGAGAACTGCTTGGGTCCAGGAGTTTGAGGTTACAGCAGTGAGCTATGATGACACCACTGCACTCTAGCCCAGGCAACACAGTGAGACTCTGTCTCAGATAAAAAAAAAAAAAAAAACCAAACTAATTTTCTCACACTCCTGGAGGCTAGAAGTATAAGAACAAGGTATGGGCAGAGTTGTTCCCTCTGAAGCCTCTGTCTTTGGTTTCTAGATGGCAGTCTTCCGTGTGTGTGTGTGTGTGTGTGTGTGTGTGTGTCTGTGCCCTAATCTCTTCTTCTAAGGACACTAATGAGATTGGATTAGGGCCCACCCTAAAGACCTCACTTTAATTTAAGTACTTCTTTTTAAGACCCCATCTCCAAATATGGTCACGTTATGAGGTATTGGATTTTGCAGAGATGTAGCACCCACCAGGTAAACTCTCCCATGCCATGGGATGTGGTCAGAGAGATTAAACTGTGAGTAACTGGGCATCTTAAGAACTGCTACGCTGTGGTTGGCTTGGAAAGGGGAGAGTCCATTCTCTTGCTTTGGTGACGATGAACATGGCAACTTACAAACCCGTTCCTTTGAGACCGTCCCTTTCGTCTGCGCACCCTCCTGAGAGGCCTGAGTAAGAGAGAGGGAGTCCGCAGATTGCCACTCTGATTACTTCCCATGCCCCTTCCGTTCTCCCTACCCGCACCCAGATCAGTCCTTAGCTCACACCTGGACAGTTTCCACAGCTTCCAATCTGGCCTTCCCACATCCATCCCTTCTTTTCCCTCCTGATCCACCCGCACACAAGAGGACTCTCACAACTGCAGCCTTGATCCTGCCGCGTCCCTGAAAGAAAGCCTTGGCTGGCTCTTTGTTCCTCGAGGATAAAACCCAGCCCTGTCTTAGCCTCAGCGGCAGGCCCTCTGCGCCCAGTCTAGCCTCCAACCTCTGGCCCAGCCGCACCACCCCATGACCCCCCAGGCAGCCGGCGTCCCCACCTCAGGGCTTGCACCGCCCGTCTGAATGCTACCGTGTAATTACTGCACGTAGTTATTTATGTCTGACTCCCCAACTAATGGCTGTCCAAATTATCAGGACTGTAATGCACTCCATTAACCACATAGGCTGCGAAAGGACTTGTTTCTTCCTTGGCTCTTTCAGAAAGAATGAAAAGTATTTCCCCCACCCCCTCCCGCCTCCCTCCCCAGAGAGAAGGTGGCCCGGCCTTTGTGTCCTGGAAGTCTGACTTCCCTTTGCCCCAGGGAGAGTTAACGGCCTTTTTGTGTATTTGCTGTGGGAAAAAGGGAAGCTGCCTGGTGGGATGGATTCCCCCTTTGTCTTCCAAAGTTGAAAATTGGTGGCTCAGGGTATCTTTTATTTGGCCTGGGAAGTATTTTATAGGAATTTTAAATATTAGTTGCGATTTTCTAAAAATAGGAGATTTCCCAGGAAAATCTAAATTTCTGGGTTCTCTGGAAAAACTCAAAGATTTAGCATCTCTGGGCCCATATTTTCACATGGCAAAAATTGGCAGGATCCGAGTCAGGCTGGTCCCCTTTAGGCAGGCCGCAGGCTTCCCATTTCACCAGAGTCCCCACCTCTCCCTAAGGCTCACACCACCTGCAACGTTCCTGTGTTACCTGCCTGTTCTCGTAAGCATCTGAGTTTTCAATCCCTGCTTAGGCCAGTTAATCTGAGGTATTTGAGAGAAAGGAGATAGTGGTCATGAGCTTCAAGAGTGAAAGAGGATTTCCTTGGTAAAAGAGTTGTTAAAAAAAAAAAATAATTGTTTTTTTAAAGAGTAAAAGAGGGCATGGCTACCCTATAGGTCTTGAGAACCTGGGCCCACTCTGACCTACCCTCCCGAAGCAGCAGGACCAGGGACACAGATGGTTCCCTGGGTGCCTGCAAGGACTGGGCTGTAAGTGCTTTCGCCTTGAGAGTGTCAGGGAAAACCCCCACGGCTGCGCTGGGCACCCCCAGAGCTGCCCACAGAGGTACCCATCTTGAAATGGAAATGGACAGAGAATAAAAACAGCATCAGTGTTACAGCTTTTTAGAATTTGTCTGGCAAATCTTCTGGTCCTCACCAGAAGAACCGCCCCCACACCCTCACAAAAAAATTATTTAAAAAATTAAAAAAAAATACAAACAGCATCAGGGACCACATCCACCAAAGGCCTGGCCTACCTCATGTCCCTGCCCGACACAAGCCCCACAGTTCTTGTACTGCCGATGTGGGTGGGGTAGAGGGCATCACACTGCGTTACAGCAACTCTGGAAGGGACCATTTACATCACAGTCTATGATATAATTCCTCCTGCAGTTGTGCAGGGTTGTATGGTGCACAACCTGAGTGCCATGCGTATGGTGGCCTTCGTGGGCACTTTGTGTGTGTGTGTGTGTGTGTGTATGTGTATGTTAAGCCTCTCAAACAGACTAATTTGGACTTCTCACCAACTTTGAGAGGGGGCAGAACTTTAATTTTTAAAAATAAATGTAATATGTCTTACTCCTTAAATGCAGTTTATTAATCAAATTGTTACAAAAATACATATTTCGCAAGGACAGAAAGCATCTTCTGTTCTTCTATAATCCTCCGTCGTGTTTTAAAAAATAAACATGGCCGGGCGCGGTGGCTCACGCCTGCAATCCTAGCGCTCTGGGAGGCCAAGGCGAGAGGATCATTTGAGTTCAGGAGTTCGAGACCAGCCTGAACAAGAGCGAGACCCCGTCTCTACTACAAATAGAAATTAATTGGCCAACTAAAATATATAGAAAAAATTAGCCGGGCATGGTCGCTCATGCCTATAATCCCAGCTACTCAGGAGGCTGAGGCAGAAGGATTGCTTGAGCCCAGGAGTTTGAGGTTGCTGTGAGCTAGGCTGACGCCATGGCACTCTAACCCGGGCAATAGAGTGAGACTCTGTCTCAAAAAATAAACAAATAAACGTATTGACTCTAAATGTAAGTGTGAGCACAGAATCTCTCTCCCCAGTAAAACTTAAATTTTTTCATTTTCCTGATACAATAAGTCCTAGGCAAAACTGGCATAGGCCACCCAAACTCAAACTAAAGTGGCTAAAACTCACTTTAATGTTTTACATTGAAAAGTTTAATTGGCAAGCAAGATTTCATTTCTATAGACCAGTTAGTGTGTGCTCTTTCTAGGAGGGAGTTCAAATAAAGCTTTCTGCCATGGATACTGCCCACAGCCTTACATTTTTTGGTCCCTTTGATCCAGAAATTCTACTTCTAGGAATTTGTCCTAAGAAAATAATCAGGGTCTGTGAACCAAGACTTATGTGTATAGATGTTCATTGTAATATGTTAACTACAGCAGCAATGAAAGGAAGCAACCTACATGTTCAAACACTGGGGAGTGCTGAAATGCATTAGGACACATTTATATGATGAAGTGTCACACAGCCTTTGACAATGATGTGCTAAGTGTCTTGAAAGGAATAAGGAAATGGTCACCATATATTTTAAGATCTCTAAACACCTGTAAGTATGTTTTTAATATTTGGAAAGAGGTGTGACTATTGTTGAAAATATTCACTCTCTTCCTCATCCTTTCAACGTGGGTTCAGCCATGAGGCTTGCTCTGAGCACTGGGAACTAAGCAAATGTGGTGCAAGGGGAAGATTAAAAAGCGTTTGTGTGGTGTGGCTTGCACCCTTGAGCCTTTGCCATTGCAAAAGGCAATGGGAAAAACATACCCAGGCCTAGCTCATTGGTTGCAGAGAAGGATGCCAGACAAGTGCAGCCAACCCAAACCACCCCAGCTGAGCACGACCTGGTTCAGCAACCCCTAGGGAACCCACAGATCCATGAGAATGAAGTATTGCAAACCCCACTGATGAGGGGTTTATTATGCAGCATTTTTGTGGCAATAGTTGGTTAATACAAGAGGAAAGTACCTTCCAATACCAGGAAGATCTTCTCTCCAGTGATAAAGCATACACAAGCTTGTGCAAGCAGTCTTCTAGTTTTTCCCTCATGTTGCCAATTTGGTCCACACAGATCTACCCAGGTTCAAGGGGAGGGGACATAAACAGCATTCCTCAGTGGGAGGAATATCAAAGTCACATTATAAGAAGAACATGTAGGTTGAGAGATATTTTATTTTATGGCCTTCTTTAGACAATATAATCTACCACATAAAATTCTCAGAACATTGTTTCATAAGCACTCTATATGTGTTAGCTATTTTCATTCATCAAGTATTTACTGAACACCTACTATAGACCAGCTACTGTGCTAGGACTGGAGATATAGCTGGGAACATCACAGAGTTGATCCCTGTCTTCACCGGCTAACCAAAGAAAATCTGCAGGCTAAAACCCAGTAAAAGGACCCCCTAGTAACTGGCCCCATGAACTATTGGGCTGGAGGTAATTTTCTGGTAAGTAGGCCAGCCCCAGAGGATCAGAAAATAATTCTGGCTATAGAAGTGTTTTGCTGTGATTGTGTCTAATGTGACGAGGGCTTTCTTGGCAGCTTCTCTGAGAGTAGGATAAGGAGGCCAGAGTTCTCAAAGGGCTTAGAGCCCAATTCCATTTCATTCAAGCAGTTACTACAGCTTTAATGCAAAGCAGGTGCTGGGCTTACTTAAAAGGAACCAAAGAAACCTGGCTTAGCTTTCTAGTATCTTGCAACTCAAGGTGTGGTCCTTGGCACGAAGTATGGTTCAAATGGCATCGGCCTCACCTGGGAGTTTGATAGAAATGGAGAATCTCAGGCCTCACCCCTGAACTACTGCATCAGAATCTGCATTCAAAAAAGTTTATTTAAATTGTGGTAAAATACACGTAACATAAAATTTACTGCCTTAACCAGTTTTAAGTGTGTGGTTCAGTGACATCAAGTATTTTCACACTGTTGTGCAACCATCACCACTATCTATCCACAGAACTCTTTCCATTTTGCACAACTGAAACTCCGTACCCATCAAACAGTCACTCTCATTCTTCTCTCCCGCTAGCCCCTGGCAACCACCATTCTATTTTCTGTCTGTATGATTTTTTTTTCTTTTTTGAGACAGAATCTCTCTCTGTTGCCCCTGCTAGAGTGCCATGGCATCAGCCTAGCTCACAGCAACCTCACACTCCTGGGCTCAAGCAATCCTGCCTCAGCCTCCTGAGTAGCTGAGACTACAGGCACGCACCACCATGCCCAGCTAAGTTTTTCTATATATTTTTAGTTGGCCAATTAATTTCTTTCTATTTTTAGTAGAGAAGGGGTCTCACTCTTGCTCAGGCTGGTTTCGAACTCCTAGGCTCGAGCGATCCTCCTGCCTCGGCCTCCCGAGTAGCTGGGACTACAGGCATGCACCACCACGCCAGGCTAATTTTTATATATGTTTTTAGTTGTCCAGCTAATTTGTTTCTATTTTTTTTAGTAGAGACAGGGGTCTCACTCTTGCTCAGGCTGGTTTTGAACTCCTGACCTTGAGCGATCCTCCCACCTCGGCCTCCCACAGTGCTAGAATTACAGGCGTGAGCCACCGCGCCCGGCCTGTCTTTACGAATTTGACTAGGTACCTCATATAAGGGGAATCATACAGTATTTGTCCTTTTGTAACGGGCTTATTTCACTCAGCATAATGTCCTTTCCCTCAGCCTTCTCCAAGAGCTTTCTTCCCTCTCTCACCAATCTCAGTCGTTCTCTTGGCTTCCAGGCAAATAAGCCTCAAATCCACATTGCTTGCTATGATCTTTCTTCTTGGTTCCAGATCATATTTCATCGCTTCCCAGTGTCTCAGTGACAGTGTCATGCCAAGATCTTAAATTCCACATCTGGGAAGATGGCCACTCTAGTTGACACCCTAGAAATGAGAGAGGCACCCAATGTTGCAGCCAGACTGTCTCCATATTCAACATGCCCCAGACAGCACCCATCATCTCCCCAATCCCACTCCTCCAGGCCCCATCTCATTCCTGACCCCACATCATCCTCTCTAGGAGGTTTGAAAACTTTGGCATCTTCTCCTCCCTTTCTCTGAATCTTAAGGAGTCTCCCTTCTCAACTGGTCTCAAATCTGTCTTCTGCTTTATACGTTATCATTGTCTAAGCTAAAGCCCTTCTTACCTACCTCCAGTCTTCCAGACCCCTTCTCTGCTGTCCCACCCCCCCACACAGCTGACAGGCACCCTCCCAAATGCAGCTCGGCCTCTGCCACTCCTTGACCCTGCCCTTCAACTCCATCCCTGTACCTTGAGTGAATTTGCCAAATTTTAGTGTCCCGTTTTTGGGGGATAAAATGCTGATCACTTTTTTTTCTATTTACTGTAAAATTTCAGTCCCTTCTGTAAGTGGGTCCCCTTTAAGTGGCTTTACTTGGTGCCAGTGATTTGCATTCCTCCTGTGCATATAGCAGGAAACTCAGTGCTGCACATGTTACCTGTCTCCCAGTCGTCCTATGAGCATCTCTTTCCCTTCCCCTCACCTCCCCTGCCCTCATGCTTGCTTTGTATTTTCTGATCTCACTTCCCTCATTTATCAAAAGGAAAATATCCCAGCCCAACCAACTTCATAATGAGATGTTCTTATAGTCAAATGAGTTCATGGATAATGACAGCAGCCACTAACATGTATGGAACCATTATTCTACATCTGACCATGTGCTACGAGCGTAACATAGATTATTGCAATTAACTCCCCCCAAACTTGTAAAGATAGAGGCTATTATTATCTTGCATTTTACAGAAAAACAAACAGAGGCTCCAGGAGGTTAAGGAATTTACTTTACGTTTTTTCAGTTTTTGTAGGAGTTGAGATTTGAACCCAGTAGTAGTAGTTCAAGCTAATTGCTAAACTATCCTGGATATAAAAGGGCTTTGAGGACCAAAAGGTGCTCTGTGAATATTGGCATCATTATTTTTATGCTTTCCCATATGTGCTCTGAATTCCCAAAGACATGGAATGATAGAGCAGAAATTATTAACAGATCTTCCTTATGTGTGTGACCAGTTGTTTGGACCCCAAAATACTCCACTACTGGCACCCAGTGGCACCCACAGGCATTGCTTAGCCCCACTCAGACCAAGAACCCTAAGCTATTGGCCTTGGAAGACCAATGCGACTGTGAGTAGTAAAACCAAAGCAGACGAACTCACCCCACAGGACATCACCTGCGGCCCCAAGGCCTCCCCTAGCAGCTCTAGCTCTGTTCTCGCTCTGCCCTCACTCTTCCATGCACCTAAGAGGAAGTTTGTTTTCTGACAGATCACTGAGGAGTTAGGATGTTTGTGGGGTTCTGTGCAGGCACTGGAATTTACTGTTGGCAAATGCAAACAGAGCTCTTAAATGCCTGAGATGACTAAGAATCCATCCACACTCCACAGTGGTCTGTTCTCTGCACCGCAGGGTCCCTTCCTCCGCCTCAGACACCCCTATTTAATGGTCCTCCCCTTGCTCAGCTAAGAGGGCCTGACCCTCCTAGGACAGAAGTCAGCCACTGCTGTGCTTTGCACTTTCACTCTTTCAGGCACATTGCAATTGTCCCCAGCCAGCTCCTGCAGGGGCCCAGGTTGGTGAGTGGGTGCTAATTTGCCTAACAGGCATAAAGGGGGTTTGCGTTTCACCAATGTCTTTGGGGAGGGAAATTACAACCTGCAGATGCCCTGGAGGTGTTTGGCTGTGACTAAGTGTGGTAAAACCACCAACTTCACACATCTGAGGAGACCAGGCTGGGGGAAGGGGGCAGAGGTAGAAGGAAGAATTGTATTTATTGACATAAACAGCGGGAGACTGGGAGAAAGGAAAGACCCCCACCCAAATCACAGGCCTCTTCCCTATCTGGACTTTGGGTAGGAGGGAATGGTTTTCGGAAAGGTCCCTTGTCCTACAGATGAGGAAGCTGACACACAGACAATCGTCAGGACTAGATTAAGCAAGCCCAGGTGGCAAAACAGAGAGCTGAACCCCAGATTCCACCCCAGCATCCACGCCTCTAGGGTTAACATTACACACCCAAGTTTGAACAAACATTAAGTTGTAAAACGCTAATCCATATGTTTTAATGCATAAACTACAGCTGACGAATGTCAGGCAAGAAACCTTGGGGCAAAGTATCAATTTTAAGATGGTTTGGGTCAGTGTGCCGGTTGTGCCTATCCACTAGTGCTACCACTTACAGTTGTTTAGATGTCACACTGCACAATGGTGCCTGCCAAGGAGTTGAGTGGGCTAATATCCACCTTTAGTTCTGCTCACTCAGCCATGTGTCCTGGGTGTGGGGTTGCTTCTGCCCAGAGGAAGGTGGGCCAAAGGTGCCATCTGCTCCCCAGGTAGTGGGAGCACAGGGCTGCCTCAGTCCAGAGGGGTGCCTGTTTCTAACTCACAAGGTTTCACATGGGCTAGCTATGGCATCTTGCATCCACTCGCCCTTCTTTTAAAGCTGAAACACAATTTTCTTTTGTGGAACCAACCCCTACCCAATCTCAGTCCTGTAGTTTGAGGGAGCAGACCCCACTCCCATCTATAGGAACAGACCAGTGACTTTAGGCTATAATCAGTTTAAGGCTGGGCACCTGACTCAATGAGCATTAACTCCAGAATTATTGCTGGAACTATTGGTACTGAGCCAGCCCTTTTGCTGGGGTTGCTAATCTTGGAAGAGATGGAGGGAGAGAAAAAGATGGCATTGTTTGAAGCCTTGGAATCAGTTGAGTCTGACCAGATTCAGGCCCTTAAATCAGTTATATGAATCAGTTATATGAATCTCTTTTTTGGTCAGGCTGGGTTGCATTGAGTTCTGTCCCTTGCAACCAAGAGTCCTGACGAATACAATGAGAAAGTCAAAGTTTTACTGTATATGAAAGCCTCTCTAGCATCCTCTAGTAGATTCCTCAAGAGATCTTTCCATATCTGAACCAATTCCAATAGCATCTCCGTCCCCCAGGCTTGTTAGAAAGGTTGGGTGGGGGGGGCCTGTCCCACAGGCACGTATATTACAGCTGAGGTTTATTAGCACACCTGTAACATCTACTTTCTCTTCTCTGGGTTCTGGAAGATCCTGGAGCACTTATCCCTCAGGGCACTAACAGGATTGTCAAGCAAAGACCTGCATTTTAAATTCCATTTAAGTTCTTTCTGCAGAGCTGGGTAACCAAATGAGACAGCCATGGAAAATATATGACTTCCATTATTATGACACGGAAAGCAGAGCTTTCTAATTGCTTTTGTCCACTGGTGTATAAAGATTGAGACCAGATGTGTTAAAAAAAAAAAAAAAAACGGAAATGAAAGAAAGAAAAAAAGGATTGTGTTGGCTGGTTGCTTTGAACAAAGCAGTCTGATTTCCTCTCTCTCTGGGAAAGACGACATGAAAGTGTTTTAACTGCTTGTAATTTTTCATAGCCTCGTTGATTTGGCTTTTCACAGAAGATCAAATTGTGAAATTGGTCTTGAAAACTTTATTTTCGCTTTCCTCGATTCAAAGGGACGATCGTGGAAGTAAAGCACTGAGCCGCTTGCCAGCCCCATCAGGCTCCTCTTTCTCTGGACAGCTGCTGCTCTGCAGAGAGGGTCGTGGGAGGAGGTGAGTCCTGACACAGATCAGGCCCCCCCTCCCTCAGCGGGCCCCTGGGGAATAAAGTCTTCGCAGGTAAATCCACAGGAATGGATGAGATGATGATCGGCTTTAAATAGAACCAGCCAGGGCCCAGCTTCTGTGTTTCTTTTTCCAGAAGAGCCCCTAAATCTGCTCCAACTTTTTTTTTAACCTCTCCAGTTATTTTTAGCACACCCAGCTAACAGAGCCCAGCAGGCCCGTGAAGGTGCTCACATGTCCCCCAAGTTCAAATCTCCTTTGGCAAAGATATATATGAAGCATGCGGAAAAAAAAGAAAAAAAAAAGGTGCAGACCCAAGAGGTGATAAGAGGTGATGATTCAGAAGCCAGGTTGTGTGGCCCTGATGCTTCTGTATCAAGCTAGGGCTGCCCACTGGAAATATAATTCTTTTAAAGATAACCTCATTATTTTCAAAATTATGGTATTTTCCTGAAAATTAGGAGTGTACATGGTAGACTGGGAAAAGAGAAGGCTCCCAGCGCAGCTATTTCCCTAGGGTCCCAGCAACCATGAATGGTGGTGTTGATCCGAGCCCGGGAAATGGGAAGGAATGGAAGGGAGATTCTTCCAGAAAACCTCAAAGGGCTCAGCTCCCTGCAGCCAGGGGAGCCACTTTCCCATTTACCGAAGAAGAAGCGGTTGGTAATACACTGCTCCCTGATGCGGAAGTTTCCTTCCTATTCCTGGCTGCCAAGCTGTGTGGTTTCCTCTCAGAATATTTACAGGGATCTTGTAGCTCCATGGGGGTCCTTTCTACTCTCCACTAGAACCCCCCACAGTTCATCCTCGATTTGGGGAAAATAAATAACTTGAATTAATTTCCCTCACGTATTTTATAGGTAATAAGCCCTCAGTGACACCAGAAGAGAGGAAAAAATGATTGTGTGAAAGAATGTGAGATTTTAAATACATTCGCTGGAGTGGGTAACTTTCCCCCGCACTGATTTTCACACGTCCGTCTCTCCATACATAGATGTATCATCATTCCAAATCAGAGTTCCACAAAATCCAGGCCTCCCTTTCCTAATACGGTGCCCTTAGTTATAAATTAACTCCGACATGATTTCCAAAGGGAGTGACTAATGCTTAGCCCTCGTGACAACAGCCATTACAGAGCAATGGCAGTGGAGAAGGCTCATTCTGGTGCTGTTCTTAGCAGGCAGGTGACTTTGGGCAAGTAATTTAGCCTCTGTAAGCCCTGATTCCCTCCTCCACGGAATGGCAGTGGAGCTAAGGACTCCTTTGCAGCATGACTACAAAGATTAAATGAGAAAATGAAAGCGGTGCTCCATGAGGGTGGCAGTCCCTCCAGAAGCCCAGTGCCTTTCAGAGATCCTCTCTCTCCAGGGAGTAGATTTCTGCTTTGTCTTTAAAACTATGCAATTAAAGTATCCAATAATTTTGCTCACCAAAATTATCTGACCAGAAGACTCACTTGGAGGCTTGTTAACAATTCACATTCTTTGGGCCTCACCCTAGACTCATGGCATTAATCTCTACTATGGGAAGCCAGGGAATGGGAATTCTTTCACAAGCAGTCCCATTAATGGCATGACAACCCCCCCCCTCCGCCCCCAGGGATCTTGTTGAAATGCAGTTAGGGTTCAGTCAGCTAGGCTGGGCCTGAAAGTCTGCATTTCTCACAAGCTTCCAGAGGAGCCCCGAGTAGGAGGGTGGGGGGTGTCCACATTCTGAGTGGCAAGAATAACTAACAGAACTTTCACGTGAGTGTGTGTGTGTGTGTGCGTGTGTGTCCTCTTTTAACCATCAAAACAATCATCTGAGGTGGACGTTATCCTTTTTTTACATACGAGGGTCACAGCAACGTGGCAGTCAGGTAGATTTCTGCAAGGAAAATTGCAGTTTCCCATGGGTGCCTACTTATAAAAGGGGAGTTCCCGGCCCGTGCTCTCTTGTGCTTGCAGTCGACAAATGGATTGTGCACCCTTAGAGCTGCTGACGGTGCCCACAAAGGAGAGGAGAAAGGCTGGGCACACCACCGTTCTTTCCACCTGCCCAGGGCTGCGTGTCTGATCATGGGAGAGCTTCGGTAGCACTTTCACACTGTGTCAGCCTCTATAAAAATTTCCACTCTGGAATCTCCCATCAAGCTGCCCCTGGTGGTCACTCTAACCGGCCCACACACACGTCTGCCCTGCTGGAGGAAGCCTTGTCATCATTTTCTTACTTTTGTGAACTTAGGTTTCCTTCTGCCTGGGTATACACAGTAATTTTTTTTTTTTTGTGGTGCTTTGAAATAATTTCCAACTTTGAGAAGAGTTATAAGAATAGTACAAGTAGTAAAATGATGTAGCTACTTTGGAAAAAAAATTTGGCAGTTTCTTAAAAAGTTAAATATAAATTTACCACATAACATAGCAATTTCACTGCTAGCTATGTACCCAAAAGAATTGAAAACAGGTATTCAAACAAATTCTTGTACGTGAATGTTCATAGTAACACCGTTTAAAATAGCAGAAAGGTGGAAATCCAAGTGTCCATCAAAAGGAATGAATGGGAAAACTGAATAGGTGTATTCATGCAATGGAATATTATTCAACCATAAAAAGGAATGAAAGATTGACAGATGCTACAATGTGGATGAATCTCAAAAACATTAAGTAAGAGAAAGCAGGCATGAAAGGCCACATGGTGTATGATTCCATTTATATGAAATATCCAGAATGGGTAAATCCACAGAGATAGAAAGTAGATTGGTGGTTGCTAGGGACTCGTGGGAGGAGGAAATGGGAAGTGACTATTTAATGGGTGTGAGGTTTTGTTTTAGGGTGATAAAAACATTTTGGAACTATGAGAGGGGATAGTGGCACAACATTGTGAACGTATTAAATGCCACTAAATTGAACACTTTAAAATGGTTAATTTTGTGTTATGTGAATTTCATCTCAATTTTTAAAAACTGCACTAAGACTTGTGGGACCCTATATACATCTTTTTCTTTTCTTAAACCATTTAGGCCAACCAAATATTTCAGCATGTATAGCTTAAGAACAAAGACGTTATCTCACATGACCTGGTAAAATGATCAAATTCAGAAAATTAACATTAATGCAATACTATTACCTAAGCTAGAGTCCACATTCAAATTTTGCCAATTTCCCAGTGATGCTATTTAGAGCATTTTTCCTGCCAATTCAGAATCTAGGATCATACAGTGCATTTATCTGCCAAGTCTCTTTACTCTCCTTTAATCTGGAAGTGTCCCTCAGCCTCTAGACATTTTCTTTTCTTTTTTCTTTTCCCTGACATGGCCATTTTTGAAGAGTACAGGCCTGTTGTTTTGTAGACTGTCTCTGATTTGGGGTCTGTCTGATGTTTCTAGAGTCAGGTTACACATCTTTGGCAGGAATACCCCAGAAGTGACGCTGTCCTTCATGATGCATCACATCAATCTGTCCCATTACCGGTGATGTCCACTTTCATCACTTGGATTGGGTGCTGTCTGCCACGTTTCTGCACTGTGAAGCTATCTTTTCTCTCTTTGTATTTAATGATAGAGCATGCTATTTTTAAGGTATAACAAAACTAATTCATGAAATCATTTTTTGGTGCCAGCTTATATTTTTATCACTCACTTATTCACTCAGTCTCTACTTAGTCCAGGGGAGATATAAAGTTTTATATATATGAATGATAGTCCCTGCCCTCCATTTGCTTGCTGCTTTGTTGAGGAGACAGGTTCCAAAGTCCTCAAATCTGGAGTACTGATTCTGTCCATTATAGTAGCTATTTCTTTTATCAATTCTGTAAGCTGAAAGCAAAAGAGAGCTGTCTGAGAAACAAGGACAGAGTATAATCATTTGGGCCGTGAGAACCATGCAGTTGTTAAAGTTTCTTACAAACACTAGAACTAATGTGTCTAGAATATTCAGCTGGATCACACAAAGAGCTGAAATAATAATACATAAGCTGCTACGCAGAGTTTTGTTGTAAACCCTGTTTCAATATTTTGTGCTTTTAAAAGAATAATTGCTTTTTTTTTTAGTTTAATATTTTCAATGGAGTGATTCTTTGAATTATTGGAATAAAACTCGAATTAAAAGGAATACAGAGGGAGTAATACCCAACTGGGAGGCATGGTTAAACTGCTATTATATGACTACCAATGTACTTGTTTTCACTTACTTATTTTCCCTTGTGTGATTAATTTTTATTGTCCCCAGTGTGAATTGTCAAAAGAGGAAGAAAAAAAATACTGACAAAAATATATCTCTTGTGCAACTTTCAAGTATTTATTTATCATACTGTGTTGCTTTATTAATTTTGAGTGCTGGAAAAATTATAAAAATGTAATGTAGAGTTAAAGAATAACATATATATGTAAAATCTCAGATTTTTGAAAAGAGAGTTCCCATTGTATTATTTACTTGATTTACACAATTTCAAAGTGATTTTACTTATTAAAATTATGTATTTTACTACAGAAAATTTTTTTTCAATTGCCTAATGGATTGTAGGCTCAGTTTCTAACCATTTTGCCACAGCTTGCAATAAATGCACTGCTCAGTCTGTTTCGATGCCTTTTTCTAGAAGAGACCTGTGTCACTGCCACCACAAACCTGACAAAAACACAAGAGCATGCAGTCCAGAGAAGGGCGGTCAATGAATATTTTAAGCCATTGCTTTTCAAATTTAAAAAATGCTTCTTTGAATTTTATATTCAGATGACTGGCTAAAAAAAAAAAAAGAAAAAAGACCAAAAAATGCTTCTTATTTGCTATCAGCTTGCCTACTCTTAGGCCTATTCACATTTCTAGATCTGTCAGTTGTGATATAGTTTTTAAAATAGTCATAATTTTGTGTTACCTAAGTAATGCATGCTCACCATAGAAAAGGTAGAATACGGCATATTTAAAAGAAAAAAATTACTCATAGATCTCATCCAGAAATAATTATATATAAATAATTGTGCATATGAAACTTTGAAGACATTTTGAGTTCCCTTTCACATGGTGAAATATATACGGATGGTCCTTGACTTACAATGGTTCCACTTAAAATTTTTTGACTTTCTGATGGTGCAAAAGTGATATACATTCAGCAGAGACCATACTTCAAGTATCCATACAACCATTCTGTTTTTCACTTTCAGTACAGTATCCAATAAATTACATGGGATATTTAACACTTTATTATAAAATAGGCTTTGTGTTAGATGATTTTTGACCAACTGTAGGCTAATGTAAGTGTTCTGAGCACATTTACGGTTGGCTAGGTCAAGCTATGGAGTTTGGTAGGTTAGGTTTATTAAATACATGTTGACATGATATTTTCAATTTACAATGGATTTCTCAGGATATAGCCCCATCGTAAGCTGTGTGTTCCACACCATCCCTGCAGGTTAAAACTTCCTTTGACCACTATGGTAGCTGGCTTAAAAATGCAACCTGCCTTCCTTTTCCTTCCTCTTTCCCTAGCCTGTTCCTTCACCTCCCAAATAACTGACAGCACTGAATCTTCATCTTAGGGTAGGACTCAACTAAAAGACAGGTTGAGCAACTTGCAACTTGGCTGAACAGGTAGTAAATAACTGAGCTAAGATTGGAACTATGAAGTCTCTCTCCAGAGCCAACTCTCATAACCTCTAAGCCAAATTGCCTCCCTGATTTGGGGGCTCCCATGGGGATCCTGAACTCTGGGCTGGCAGGGATTCAAACGGAGGGGGAGAAGGAGGTAGCTATCTCGGGTGCTGCTGCAGAGGCTCTGCTGCTCAGCCCATAAAACTCACCACCACTTTCATGGCTACCCCAACAAAGGAGACATTCCTTATCAGTCCCATGTCACACACTTGTCAGACCACACACTGTCCTTCCATCTGTCAAGCTAAGCTGGCCGTACTGGCCTTTCTAACCTCACTGCACTGTACATCGATGCCCAGGGTCAGGCAGGGGTAGCCTGAAGGTTCATACCTAGGCAGCTCACCCGCAGCCTGGGACAGGAGCAATGGCTGTCTTTGTTCCCAAATAGTGTTCCTATCGCTGTGGCCTGGCAGAAGCCAGGGATTTGCCCTCCATGTGGCAGATGGGCAGAAAGTTTGGGCAGTCTGTATGCTTGGCTCAAAGCCCCAGAAGGACACACAAATGTCTTTGTGGTGGACGCCAGGGCTGAACCGTGCCACAGAGAGCCTTGTGATATCCTTTAAAAAGGACGAGGCATCTTTCCTTTCAAAGGAAAACCCGTGTTTCAGAACCACTAGGGAGTAAGTAGCCAGACAACATGAAATCATTATCCTTTGTCCCTTTGGGACTGAGTGTGAGGTTGCAAATTTCCCAAGCAAAGCATGTGATTGCTTTCTGTAAGGAATGATTCATTTCAGAAAAGTCTACTTTGTTCTGCTAGTGACAGGGAATTAGAATCAGTAGCTTCAACATATCAACGGAAAAAACTTCCCTATTATCACAAAAGAAAAAGAACCTAATTCTGTAAAACTTCATGAAATAGGAGGGATAATGGTGTTCTGAGTTTTCCGATGCAGACTAGTTTAAATATTTTAATACTGCTTAACATAACGTCAACTTGATGCTTAAAAACGTCAGATTTATTCATTGTAAAGTGGCAATTTGTTGGTGCTGCTCTGTTTCACCATCACTGCTTGGGCCGAGCGCAGTGGCTCACGACTGTAATCCTAGCGCACTGGGAGGTCAATGCAGGAGGACTGTTTGAGCTCAGGAGTTCAAGACCAGCCTGAGCAAGGGTGAGATCCTGTCTCTACTAAAAAGAGAAAAATTAGCCAGGTGTCGTGGCTCATGCCTGTACTCACAGCTACTTGGGAGGCTGAGGTAAGAGGACTGCTTGAGCCCAGGAGTTGGAGGTTGCAGTGAGCTACGATGATGCCACTGCACTGTACCCAGGGTAATAGAGTGAGACTCTGTCTCAAAAAAAAAAAAAAATTACTATCTCAGATTGCAGAAGAACCATTATCTCTATCCTATGTTGAAATGTTGAAATCTACTTTAGCTCTCATCCTGAACCCATAGGTCATTACCTGAAATCTGTTGTGGCAACTGTGAGCCTCATGTGAGCAGAGGTAGCTTCATTTATGTTTCACAGTGGCTCACCAGGATTTGCAGGAAAGAGCCAGGTCAGCAAGCAGCAGTAGGCTATCCTGTACTCAGAGGCTAGGAAGCCTCCTGTGACGTTCTAAGACCTAGCATCTTCATGGTAAGCTTTCGCTGAAGGGTGCCCAGGCTCTCCTCTTGGGAAGAGACCATTTCCCCATTACTTTGCCTCAAGTCCCGGCAACTAAGACCACTTTCCTTTCCTCTCTTCCCCTGGCACCATCCCCTCTAGCTCTTAAGGCCTCCCCTCTTCTCTAGGTGCTGTCTTCCCATTTCTATGGCCCTTGTAGAAAAGCCCATGAGCCCTTTTCACAGAATGCTTTTCCCACTAATTGCAGGAAGACTGACAAGGAGAAAAAAGTAAACAAATGTGGAGAATAAGGATTTTTTTTAAATGCAGTCATATTGAAAAAGTCTCCAACCCAAGGAAATAAAAGAATTGGTACAATTGCAAAGGAAAGTCCTGGTGTAGGCCATGCTAAGCTAAGCTGTCTCAGGAATAATAACCACCTTTTAATGTTCACACCCTAAGGGTCTAATCCAGTGCCATCCAATAGAAATATAATGCGAACCATGGATGGAATAAAATTTTCTAGAAGCCACATTTTAAAAAAAGTAAAAAGAAACAGGTAAAATTCATTTTAATAACATATGTTATTTAACCAAATATTATTTCAACATGTAATCAATATAGGAAGTTAATAAGGTAGTTTATGCTGCGGTTTGAATGTCCTCTCCAAAACTCCTGTTGAAATTTAATTGCCAATGTAATGTTATTGGGAGGTGGGGCCTTTAAGAGGTGATTAGGTCATGGTTTAATGCCATTATTGTGGGAGTGGGTTAGTTACTGCAGAAGTGGGCTACTGATTAGAAGGATGCAGTTTGGCTCCCATTTGTCTCTCTGTCTCAAGTGCTCGTGTTCCCTTCTGCCGTGTTAGGACACAGGATGAAGGCTCTCACCAGAGCCAGGTCCCTCATCTTGGACTTCTCAGGCTCCAGAACCGTTAGCCAAATAAACTTCTGTTGTTTATAAATTACTCATTCATTCCTGAGCAATGCAGGTTGCTAAAAAAAAAAAAGAAAGAAAGAAAGAAAAGAAAATTAAAAATATAAATTACCCATTCTGTGGTATTCTGTTATAGCAGCAGAAAACAGACTAAGACAGTTTGCAATCTTTTTTCATACTAAGTCTATGAAATCTTGTATGTATTTTACACATAGAGCATGTCTCAATCTGGACCAGCCACATTTCAAGTGCTCTATAGCCACACGTGGATAATACCTGTCCTATTAGACAGCACAGGTCTAACATGTCATATTTAATCCTCCCTGCAAGATGAGAACTATTACTATTCCCATTTTACAAATAGGGAAACGGAGGCTAATAGCAGTTAAGTAACTTGGCAGAAGTGATCAGTAACGAACATGGTTTTATTAAACACATGATACTATTTGAATCCTGGTTTTGCCACTTTCTACATCTGTGACCTCTGACAGTTTGCTTAAAGTCTCCTAGCCTCAATTTCCCCACAACTGGAATAAAACAGATAAAATAACACCTCCTATTTAAGTGGTTGCAAGGACGAGAGATCATGGGTGCAGAGGACTATCAAGTGGCTGGCACAGACAAAAGGCTTAATAAATGTCGCTTGTTCTGGTAGAGAGGACTAGGTTGAACTTCTCTGCTGCAGGTAGGTGAATGACTGTTTCCCGGGTCTGTGAGCCTGAAATGGGCCCTTGCTCCTCTCATCAACAATCTTTCCCTGTGCCCAGCACCCTCTCAGGGCAACCCCACACTCCTCCTCTCATACCCAGGACTCTCTGCTGGACCCCTATCCTTTGCCCTGTGAGACCTGCTTTCTACCCTTAAGCTAATGGAATATGTCTATACCAGTTATCTATTACTGCATAAATATGACCCTAAAACTTAGTGGTTTAAAACAACAGCACTTATTTTGCTCACAAATCTGCAACTTGGGCATAAATTGAATGGCCAAATTTGAGAGGGGTTTTACGTATCATACCTACTCAGTGCCAGGCACTATGCAGATTCTGTGGACACAGAAATGAACCAGATTTAGAGTCCCAGACTCCGGGGAGACAAGAACCTGGTATTAATCTTCCCCTAGAGGTGATGGCTTCTCCTCCCCCACATCAGGCATTTGGCTGCTCAGGGAGGCCACACTTTAGGAAATGCTTGTGAATCCGGACAGCACCAGTGACTGTACTTGCAGGAACTTGAGAACCCAAGGTGAGGCAGAGGGCTATGATGTAGATAAGGGTTTGGGTGGCACAGCCATTTGGGAAATGTACCCAATGGGATTCCTACTAAGTAGTTTCATTTCATTCCTGAAGCTGGAATTTCTTTTTAATTTAAAAAAATTCACTGTGGTTATACTTCCTCCATAATGGTACTTTCAAATATTCCCTATTTTATTTTAGGTAAAATAGTTAATTTAAAAATTTCAACATTATCTAGGGGCTTTTGGTTCAAGATGACTGAGCAAATATGTGTTCATGTCTCTTCACTACTTAAATCTCACTGGAATGGCAGAAGAAATATAACAATTGCACTAACCTGTCACAGTGTTGGGATCTGGGTGGAATACCACCAAGAGGTGAGAACAGTGAGGAGTTCTGAGCTGAGATGAACAGCAAAATCTCATGAAACTGAAGGTCTCAGCCCTACATAACCCAGAGAAAGTGTTTCCCCCAAAAGTAAAATTTCCCAGCAGAGCCATGGAAAAACCCCAAGAAAAGAGGCAGCAGGAGCCATTATCAAGTAGATAATTAAAGAAAGGGCAGCAAGACTAGGACCTGCTCCTCAGAAGCTGACTAACGCTGTGAAGACCTGGTTATACAAAGGAAGTTCCCCTCAGGAAACTCCCTGAATGGGTATTGGGCCCGCTCCTCCCTGGGTGGTACCCCAGGTGACCTCTGCTGCCATGAGGACCAGGTAGCTCTGTGTCTAGGAGACATGGGAAAGGAGAGGCCACCTGGCTGCATGTGCTGCCTCCTGCCTTTCTCACAATTACAGGGGCAAAGGCTCACCTTGTCAGAACATGCACTGGCTGGAGGAGTACGAATAATGCACTGTTCCATTTAGACCATCAGCTACAAACATGAACAGGCAACCAAACATTATCAGATATTTGAGGAAAATGAATAGCACAGAAGAGAGTCATCTAAACTGATACAAGAAACAGAAGAAAGCCTTAAATTATTTATTATGAGTTTCCTCAGAGATAATCTGAGGAGAGTTAGAAGACCAATAATAGACGAAGAGAAAATTTGTAAGTTACATAAAGGGGATTATTATCCATAATATACAAAGAGAGTCTACAAATCAATAAATGAAAAACAAACATCCTGGTAGAACACTGAGCAAAGGATAAGAATAGGCAATTTATAGAAAAACAATAAAAGTGGCCTGCAAACAGAAATGCTCAGTTTCATTGGTAATTAGGGAAATGCAAATTAAATGAGGCATTTTTGTTCATCAAATTGTTAAGTTTAAAAGGTTAATAAAATACAGTGTTGGTGAAGATGTGGGTGAGCAGGAGCTCTCATATGCTGTTGATGGTAGAAGGTGGCAAAGCTGTTTTTGGAAGGCAATTTGGCAATGCCCATCAAAATTTTAAATGTTCATAGTCTCTGACCTAACAATCCTACTTCAAGTAATCTAACTTGCAAAAATAATTGCATGTACACACAAAGATACACGTGGGAGGAAGTTTATTGCATCAGTCTTTTTACTAGTAAAATGCAAGAATGGAAACAACCCAAATGTCCTACAACATAGGCATGATTCAGTACATGTGGTAATAATACATGTACAATGTACATGCCTTATTAAAAGTGGCAGATCTATATATTCTGACATAGAAAGACCTATAACTGCATTTAGTGAAAAATGAAAAGTCCCATTTAGTGTGCTCCCATT
Source organism: Lepilemur ruficaudatus (assembly GCA_963574885.1). Classification (NCBI taxonomy): domain Eukaryota; kingdom Metazoa; phylum Chordata; class Mammalia; order Primates; family Lepilemuridae; genus Lepilemur; species Lepilemur ruficaudatus. The sequence goes on along the minus strand of CAUYRT010091152.1, from coordinate 12,318 downwards.
TCTCTCATTCATTCAACAAACATGCTACCAGTGGCTGTGCAGATAGAAGCTGGCGATTGAGCAGGGAAGGTAACTCGAGTGGGAGTGCTAGACAACAAATGAGTAAATAAATATGTCAGGAGACAAGCCCAGCTTGTGATAAGTGCCGTGAAAGAAAGAAGTGGGTGGTCAAAGAGAGCAATTGGGGAAACCACCGTAGAGTGGGCTGGAAGGCTTCTCTGAAGAACTAACATTTTTAAGAGACACTGAAGGTTGAGACTAATTCAGCTAAGTGGGGAGCTCTACGAAGACCCTCTTGGGTAGAAGAAAAGTAAGTGCAAAGGCCTGGAAGACGGAAAGGGTTTAGCATGTTCAAGCAAGAGGAAGGAGCAGCAGAGTGTAGGGAGCGCAGTGCGAGAGGAGGCTGGACAGAGCAGGAGCCATTGGCACGACAGCGCGATGTGTCTTTGATGGCCGGGGCTGCCCCGTCAAAGCTGTGGGCAGGGGAGCAGGCACAGCGTGGGCATGAGTCACTGACAGGCTGCCCGCTGAAGATCCCTGGTGTGGGGGTCGACGTTACCAAGAATGAGGACAGGATCAGATGTAAGTAAGGCAGACAGTGAGCCAGGAGATTGAGCACTCAAGGAAGCAAGTGCAGTGAGAAGGCGGCTGGCGGACGGCTGCATGTGGTGGGGTGGTGCCAGGGTAGGGGTGAGCTGTCCAGTCCTTCCAAAGTCGTTTGGGTCTTTGAGAGAGGAAGGAGGTGGGATGGTCTGGCAAAAGCACTGGGAATCAAAGTGGACATCATCTGGGAGGCCGAGGCGGGCGGATCGCTCAAGGTCAGGAGTTCGAAACCAGCCTGAGCAAGAGCGAGACCCCGTCTCTACTAAAAATAGAAAGAAATTAATTGGCCAACTAAAAATATATATATATATAATTAGCCGGGCATGGTGGCACATGCCTGTAGTCCCAGCTACTCGGGAGGCTGAGGAAGAAGGATCGCTTGAGCCCAGGAGTTTGAGGTTGCTGTGAGCTAGGCTGATGCCATGGCACTCACTCTAGCCCGGGCAACAGAGTGAGACTCTGTCTCAAAAAAAAAAAAAAAAAGTGGTGTCCTATGATTCAGATGAAGATATTTTGTTTAAATTATCTCCCCAGCCTCATATTTGGGGTCAGATGACTTTTCATATAAATAAATATTGTTAAAAAACGGTATGATAATTAAAATTAATTTATTTGCATAATAATAAAATGCATGTTTTATTTTTTAAAAAACACAGAAATAGTTATTTTAACAAATTTATCATCTGAACAAGAGGTTAGAAAGATATTTCATCAGAAATTTATTTACAATAGCTTTGAAAATTCTGAGGCATCTATTTTTAGCAGATCTTTCTGAGGTTTTTTGTATTTTTTGAAGCTCTTTAAGTGTACACAATTTTGAAGATATAGTTATCAGTTAGCAGAAAATAGTAGAGACTGTAATGCACTCACCTAAATTTTGACTTCCAGCAGAGAAAAAGTATGGAAAGTATTGCATGGTAACTAAAGTGATAAATGAAGGAAAGCACAAATCCTAAAAGCTTCCACTGTCTCTACCAAATCTTTGTAAAATTGGTCTGGAAACCAAGTATATGTGAAAGAGGTGGACCTCCCAAGTTTGTGAAAAAGTTGCCTTTTTTGTTGTAAATTTTTTATCATAAAATTAAAAATACATCTCTTCTCAGCCTTTTGGCGAAGATCAACTGTAATAAAAAAATAAAAATTCATACATAAATAGAGCAGAGCAGAGAGGCAAAATTACCTTCAAGAGGTAGTGTGGCCACTAATCCAGCCAGACTCTACTATAATCTGACTAAACGCACACAGATTTAAATGCAGTTGTCAATGAGGATGGTTATTGATTATTGTGGATCCCTAAAAACAGCAATATCACAGTGGCAAATCTGGCAGGGCTCATCCTGGCATCAAAGAAGGGAGCCAGCCTCTCCTTTTATTGGAATTTGACTCTCTCTCTCAGTCTCTCTCTCTCTCTCTCTCTCTCTCTCTCTCTCTCTCTCTCTCTCTCTTTCTTCAGCAAGGGAATTCTCAGTGTGGCCATGGATGTGAGCAGTTGTGGTCACTTACCCTGAGTGTTCTGGTAATTTTTGCCTGATGCTGTTAAAACTTCCATCATAGTATGTGCTTAATCTTGAGTCCATATTTAGAGTAAACTTCTCATTATAATGTGGCTTCCCATGTGGGTTTACTTCTACCTTCAGGAAGAAAATATGTTGAGTATAGAGTTTCACAGGAAGATGGATCACAGGATTTTCTGAAATTGCATATCAGTCTTTGGACATGCTTAATGTGAGTCTATACCTATGAGATACATCCACTATTGAGGAACCAACAAGTCAAGTGTTCAAGACTGCAGGGTGGACAGCCAGACACTGGATAGTGGAAAGTTCATCATGGAAATCACTACCACCTGTGAAGGCTCTTAGGGCCTTTTGCTTGGCACACAGATGCTGTGTTTGTATGACGACTTGCTAGAGTTATTGACATTTGCAGAGACTCTTTAAAGGGACAAAAATGAAACCAAAGAAAACAGGTATTGCTACATTACTAGTACAATGCTTGCTTAAGAAAAGAATGATGCAATGCTCTATGGTTGTAAACAAAACTAATTTTAAAAGGTAATCGGGGCCTCTGAGAGGTTAAAAAAAGTTTAATTCACATCTGTACTACTTAAATGGAACAAGAGATAGATTAGGAAGGAAGAAAACGGTTTGTCTAGAAGAGAATTGAAAGTCTACTTCATTATTATCAATCATTGATGGTCTAAGAGATTTCCTAAATTCCACAGATCAACTTTCCCAGGAAAAAAAATGAGGTAAAAAGATACTCATGAAATATACTTCAATAATAATTCCAATTATTAGGAAGCTAGTATGAAGATTTAGTTATTTCTGCACCTCTCCTGTTTCTTTCTCAAGAAAGATGGTAAAACTTCTTCAATTAAACAGGATCTAAAAACTTAATGATAGTAATAATCACAGTTTTCAATATTACCTTTAATTTTTGTAAGCATAGATGTAAAACATTAAAGAACTACTTATGGGAAAAGTTAGTGTATCATGAGTCACAGTAGTTACTTTCACTATTTTCAACATCTGTGCGTATTTTCTTTCACTACTTTTATGTGTATATAGTACTGAATTTATGTTTATATATTACTGCTCTTTCTCAAGTCAATAGAACTTTAAAATATGTACTTTAAAGGAGTAGATATTTAAGTGAAACAAATGGCTGTTTAATACCTCTTTGTTGCGTAAAACAAAATTTATAAAGTTATTTATAACTACTAAGCCAATGCTAAAAGGAAAAGTATTTGTCCACTCTTAGTCTCACATTATTGAAATTTTAAGGTCAATCATTTTCAATACCTTTGACATATTTTACTTTATACTCACTCAAAAAATAAATAAATAAAAACTGACTTAGCCTTAATTTTGCATTATGGACTTGGAAGCCTAGCTTATATGAGAGGTCTTCAAAAAGTAAACGGAAAATGCACATGCATGGATTTCAATTTTTTTGCACCAAAATAAAATCATACTAACTTGTTACAACATGACTTAACAGCATCTAGTTTGAGGCATTAAGAAGGACAAGACATCAGTTTGAAAAGAGCCCCTATCAGAGCAACATGAATTTTACTAAAATTGAAGCAGAACAAAAATCACATTAATGGTGAACTTGCGTAGAAGATGAAATTATCGATGCTTTAGGAAAAGTTTGGGGTGACAATGCCCCAAAGAAATCAGCAGTTTACAAATGGATAACTAGTTTTAAGAACAGACAAGGCAATGTTGAAGATAAATCTCTCAGTGCCAGACCATCTACATCAATTTGCAAGGGAAAAATTAATCTTTTTCTTGCCTTAATTGAAAAGGACTGACAATTAACAGCACAAACAATAGCCAACATCATAGACATCTCAAGTGGTTCAACTTAACACAATTCTGACTGAAAAATTAAAGTTGAGCTAACTTTCCACTCAATGGGTGTCAAAACCATTGTGCCCAGATCAGCTGCAGAGGAGAGCAAGAGCTTCCAACAGAAATCTTAAACAAGTGGGATTAAGATTCTGAAGCATTTCTTCGAAGAACTGCAACAGGAGATGAAACATGGCTTTTCCAATAGGATCTTGAAGACAAAACACAATCAGTGATTAACGCGAGGTAGAAGTGGTCCAAAATAAAACTGTATGGGTCAGGAACAAAGGTCAAGGCAGCAGTTATTAGGCGATGCTAAAGGCATTTTGCTTGTTGACTTTCTGGAGGGCCAAAGGAAGATAATATCTGCTTCTTATGAGAGTGTTTTGAGAAAGTTAGTCAAAGCTTTAGCAGACAAATGCTGGGAAAGCTTCACCACAGAGTCCTCCGCTGGGATAATGCTCTTCCTCTCAACAAACAAAAGCAATTTTGTGAAAGTTTTGATGGGAAATTATTAGGCATCCACCTTACTGTCCTAATTTGCCTCCTTCTGATTTCTTTTTGTTTCTTAATCTTAAAAAAAAAATCTTTAGAAGGCACCCTTTTTTTTTTTCCCCAGTAAATTCTGTAAAAAGACTGCATTGACATGATTAAATGCCCACACCCCCAGTTCTTTTAGGGATGGACTAAATGACTGGCATCATAGCTCACAAAAGTGCCTGGACTTTGACAGAGCTTATGTTGAGAAATAAAGTCTATATTTTTTCTTTTGATCTTTGAATTCCATTTTTCCATGAACTCTTTGAAGTCCTCTTGTATTTCCCAAGTAGTACAAAAAGAAAAAAGAAAAAAATGCCTTTCTACGGAAGTAAAAATATGTGCTTGAAAGCTTGTAATCCAATTGACTCTAAGCATTCTGAGTGCCTTCTGGGCATGGATGCCTGGCTATGTAATAAAATGCATAGTCACCCTCAAGATCACCACTGATAAAGGATAAGCATGCAATGCTATGTTCTCCTTTGAAAATAATGACATTTTCAGCTGAAAGCTGGGTGACTAGGAGTTTCCTAATAAAGGAATTCCTATGAAAGTCAGAATCTAAATAACTACACTTTAAGTAACACTTTAAAGTGTTACTTGCTACCTTTTATCCTACAAAGGAGTCACAAAATCCAGCTATTTTTATATACGCTTGCTGATTTCCAACTTTTTTCTCACTTGGGTAATTCTTATGGGCCAAAATTCTCCAGAGTTTGTGTCACTGAGGAAAGAGAATCGTCTAAGTTACTGAGCAAGGAAGGTAATTTCATTCTGTTCAAAATTCCTTAAGCCATCAGGTTTTCACTAAAACCATCAGTACATACAATCACTGGGTTTCCCTTTAATTGGGCAACTGCCTGCAAGTTAACTTGGACAGGCCATCAATGCTTCACTTTCAGAAAACCAGTGCAAGCACAGTGTGCAATTCAGCAACCAAGATCCTATGGAATTCAGTATGAAAAGCACACACTTGACATTTAAGTGACCCTGTGAGATTTCAATTGGCATCGTTACTGTGATAGGAAGATCAGATGAAAGACTGAAAATAAAATGTTTATGAAATGTGGCTTAAACTCTGTTTTGTTTTGTTTTTTTAAAAGGGGTCCAACATCAAGTTCGTAGTACTTTGTCTGCAGACTGTGAAAAATCTTGATTCTATATAATGATTTTTAAGTAATCACCTTAGAATAAGAGTATCAATCCAATTTAGAATATCCAGTGGTCTCCCCTTGAACCCTACAGTCCTTGGCACTTGGACTTGAAGTCTGGAAATTGGTTCCTATTCACTTTCACTCTGTAACCATTAGTCCTAAGTAGCAATGCATCTTTGCAATGCAAAACTGCTTCATAGGAACCCAGACTGGGAGATGCTGCCGTACCCTTGACTAAAGCTGTCAGAGTAGACCGCAAGCTCTCATATTCAGGAGAATGTCAATGAGACATTATCAGATTGACATGAAATAGTGATTACTAATGTTTTCACTTGCAAAAATTTTCTGACCCTGTAACGGTTTGTGATGTGTCAACTCAGCTAGCTAAACTCTGAGGATGGAGTGGAGGCATCCGGCAGCATTTGCACACCCTCTTGCGGTTATTCTAATCAAGCATTAATCTACTTGCTGCTGTGAGAGGATTTTACAGATGTTAACTAAAGTCCCTAATCAGTTGACTTTAAAAAGATCATCCCTGATGAGCCTCAGCTAGTCAGGCAAGCCCTTAAAAGAGACTTGGTTTTGCCTGGCAAATGGGATTTCAAATAACAGCTGAGTCTACAATTGCTCTCCCTTCTCTGTGCCTTCTTACCTGGAAGGCTGTAGACAGAAAACTTCAACTCATTCATATGGGTTCTAGCCTGCCTGTGAGCTTTCTTTCTGCCTGACCTACAAACTTTGGACTTGCTTAGCTAGCCTCCGCTATCACATAAGCCAGGTCTTTGTAATAAACTTCAATCTATCTCTTCTCTTCCTCCTCCTCCTCCTCCACCTCCTCCTCCTCCTCTTCCTCTCTCTCTTGCTCTCTCTTTGACTCTGGCACACTCACACCCTCTCTCTCCCCTTCCCTTTCCCCACCCCCATCTCCTTCTGATTCTGCTTCTTTTGTGGAAATTAATACAGACCCCTCTATATTAGCTGCTGTACTTCAGCAGCTGTCCTTTTAGCAAATGCTGAGTGAAAACTGCAGAATTGAGTAAAAGCTACTGTAATGCATCTGTACCATTTTTATGCCCAACAAAATGGCATTCTTTTAGAAAATAACACATATTCATTGATTTATTTCACAAAAAATTTGAATGCCTGCCTAATTCTACGGGCTACAATAAAACATAAGTACCTGGGGTGGTTATGTAATTCCTTGCTTTATAATAACTTATTATTAATATATTACACATTATATTTTACTCATGATTCATTGTGCTATATTTCACAATTTAAAGAATGATAAAGAGTACTAAAGGAGGTTTAGTAGGGTAAGGAATGTCCGTGGGTCGGGGTTGGAGAGAATGTTGTTTTCCATATGCTGGTCAGGGAAATTAGTTCTGAGCAGGGTCAGACACACAGCGCTTTGCAGTTCAGGATTATCAATTTGTAGTCACTGATATCTAACAAAGGTAAAAGTTCTCTAGCTTTTGTGACAGAGAAACATGATGTGCAAGGGTCCCTATTAGTGCAATGCTGCAGTAGGGCTTAGTGGTGATTTTAAAGCATATTTGGTGTGATAACCTTTCATGTTTTTATCCATAACATTTACATTGTATATCATAACCTATGTCAGATGGAGTTTTCTATGTAATGATTTTTCATTACCCTCTATGCTATACTGGAATATTTTCTTTTCCTTTCTCTTCTTTTTCTTTTCATTGTTGGTTTAAGGATTTATATATTTATGTTTTGCTTTTCTCTTTCATTTTCCAGAATGAAAAATGGTCAGAATGATCAGACCCACTAAATTGGTTTCTAAACCCATCATTAGATTGCAGCCTCAACTGGGAAAAAAATATTGCTTAAAAATTCTTTAAAGTTTATTTACAGGAACAGTGAATAAAGATTTATTTAAATAGCATTAAATTAAAAGCATTTTGCTAAGCCAAATGTTCAAAATTTGAATGGCATTTGTTTTGCCATAGCCTCGACCTTTTAACCAAATGACATTCTGCTATTTTATTTTTTTCTATTTTTTAAACCTTTTATTTTGACATTTTCCAAACTTTCACAAAGTAGAATCTAAAACAAACTTACATAAATGTGTCACTCAGCATAAGCAACCACCCACATTTTATCACATTGTTTTATTTACCATCCCAAGGTTGAATTTTTGTTTTTTATTTTTTTGGGAATTTATTTTAGCTGGTGTAAGTTAAAGCACTTCTCAGACACTAAATAACCAAAAGTACACTTAAATATTTCATAATGTTTTCCCCAAACAAAAAATTTCTTCTATAATTCAAAGCCATTATCAATACCTGAAATAATTAACACTAATTTCTTAATATCATTCAGCACATAGTTTATATTCAAATTTCTCAATTTGTCTGAAAATTATTTTTCACTGTTGTTTTGTGTGAATGGTGATCCAAACAAGGAATAGTCGTTGTATTACATAACTTGTCGTTATGTCTCTTTAATCCCTTTTAAATAGATTTAATCTAGACTAGCCTCTCCTATTCTATGCAACTGGTCTGATAAATCAATATTCCGTAAACTGTGTCACATTCTAGATTTGACTGCTTTCTTAGTGTGGCATTTAACTTGTTCTTCTATTCCCTCTGTTTCCTATAGACTGAAAGACTGATCTAATGGTTTGATAAAGTAAAATGCCATTTTATCTTTGCAAGAGTAATTCATGGGCGCTATGATATACATCATATTTCGCCACATCTTTAGGCACATTATGTCTGCTTGCTAATCTTGTAATAATTCTAAGGATGGGTAACAGAGTTCAAGTGATGACTGTCTGATCTCTTTGCCATGAAGTTGCCTTTGAACGTTTCATCTAATTTTCTTTACTATCTACTAAGAAGCACTGCTTAAATCAGATATTTCATTTGGGGTTGCAAAATTGTGGTTTTTCTAAGTCTATCATTTCTTCTATATATCTTAGCTGAAATTCTGAACTAAAGATTGATCTCTCTCTTTCTCTCTCTCTCTCTTTTTGTCTCTTTCTCTATTGAGGGTATGCATATTATCCTAAAATGCAGAAAATGGCAGAATAGTTTCTTAATTATTTCCCTTTAATTAACAAATTTTAGATTAATGAGCTGGTTCCTTATCAACATCCAATAGTGACTGGTGAGTTTAATTTTTAATTGTACTCCTTTTAATTTTAAGAGCTCATGGATTGTCTATGTTTAAGGATGTGTTTTAATCAATTACAGTCATAATTTTATTTTGATTCTGTAATTGTACTGTTTTTGGCCAGTTGGGGGCCTTTTCAAGCTAGCTCCTGTTATTTTTAGGAATGATATCACAGGTTTTTTTTCGGGGGGGGAAGATATTTCAGTTTCATCTTTACCATTCTTCTTTCCCAGAATGTAATGAATTATTTCTCCAAACATCCATGGATTCATTTATTGAAAAATTCTGTTTAGATACCAACCTATGGGTACTGGTGGTGGTCATTCCCTCTGTGTTGTTATTGCTCCTAGGAGTTTTAGGTGAATAAATTAATAAATAGGTGTTGTTTTTAAAAGAAAATAATTATAAATTAACACAAATACTTACTTTTTATATTTATCCTTGCAAGTCTTCTTATTAACTATTTATTTCTATTTTAGTTTCTTATGATGAAATCCTGGTTCCTAACAACATTAACATAACTGCTTAATTTTATAATAATATATAGTCAGTTTTGCTATAATACATATTTTTAAATTATGAATTTTTCCCTTGTAATTTATATATTAGGGAACAAGTTGAGTTTAAATACAAATTTCTCATTTGCTTATTCCCAATTTCTTCTTCAAGAAAACCTAGGTGAATGCAGACAACTGCCCCCAGCCGAATTGAGCCAGGTAGAAATATAAAAAGAACAAACTCCTACACATCTCAAATATTTACCAGATGCTTCAGGGCAATACCTGTGTTAAGAGCTATACCCATCTAGTAGGATAACTTTCCCTCCAATTTCATATAACCACCTTCCTACCACCTCACAATAATTCCCAACCTGAAACCCATTCAATTTCCACTACCACAAGCAAATTCAGGCCTTATTTAAAGGAAAGTGCTATATTTGTTTTAGCATTTATCTCCTAAAAATTTAACATTTGTAAAACTGAGCTGCTCTTTTTGATAGGTACCTATTCTTTTTTTAAACGTGTTATTCACAAAGATTTCTTTTCCTTTATTGAAGTATAATTTACATATCATGCCTTTACTCCATTTTAAGTGTACAATTCAATGATTATTAGTAAATTTACCAAGTTGTGCAGCTATTCACATAACTTGATTTTAGGGGATTTCCTTCCCCCTATTGAGACACCTAATTCCCTTCCCCAACTACATTTCAAGCATGCTCCTTCCCTCTACAGTGCTCACCCCATCCCTCAGATGTAGGTCTACCCCTTCACCCCCCAAATCCCTAGTGAACACCACCACCATTTGAGTACCGTAGTGTTAATCAGTCAGTACCAATTTGATGGCGAGTACACGTGGGGCCCATTGTTCCGATCTTGTGTCACCTCACTTCGAATAACGAGCTCAAGTTTAATCCAGGATAATATAAGCGGTGCTAGCTCACTGTCGTTTCTTAAAATAGAGTAATATTTCATTGTAAATATATACCAAATTTTAATAATCCACTCATGAATTGACAGGCACTTGGGTTGTTTCCACGACCTAGCAATAGTGAATTTTGCTGCCATAAACATTCGAGTACAGATGTCTTTATTATAGAATGTCTTATGCTCTTTTGGGTAGATGCCTAATAATGCTATTGCTGGATCGAATGGTAATTCTATTTTTAGTTCTTTGAGAAATCTCCAAATTCTTTTCCACAGAGGTTGCACTAATTTGCAGTCCCACCAGCAGTGTAAGAGTGTTCCACAACCTCAGCAGCATTTCAAAAACATTTTTAAAAAGGTAATTACATGAGGTGATGCATGTGTTAACTTGATTGTGGTAATCATTTCACAACATATACACATATCAAATTATCACACTGTACACTTTAAATGTATATACTTTTATTTGTCAAATATACCTCAATGAAGCTGAAAAAAATCTTTTAAAAAAACCCTCATTCACTGTTAGAGACAGTACAAATTGGAACACTTTAGCAAACAGTTTGGAATTATAGCATAGAGTTAAAAACACAAATAGCCTATAACCTAACAATCCATCTTCCACATACACCCTAGAAAAACCTTTGCACAACTGTATAGGAGATATACAAAAGAACGTTCATGACAGCCTTTTTCATAAGAGCCAAAAGCTGGAAACAGTTCAAATGTTAGATCAATAGGAAAATGAATAATGCATTTTTGTAGTACACGGGAATACCGAACAATGAAAACAAACCATAGCTATCAGTGTCAACATGGCCAAGGCTTGCAATCATATTGTTGAAAAAAATAAGTGCAAAGTAATATATATATATATTTCTAATTTATATGAAGTTCAAACACTTAGAAAACTAAATGATGTCATTTAAGGGCACATATGTAGTTGTAAATACACAATGGAGAGAGAGGGATATGGTTTTGAAGTAGGGAAGATTCTAAGGCAATGTTCAATTTTTTTCTTTTTTTGTTTTTCTTTTCTTTTCTTTTCTTTTTTTTTTTTTTTTTTTGAGACAGGGTCTTACCCTGTCGCCCAGGCTAGAGTGCAATGGTGTCATCATAGCTCACTGCAACCTTAAACTCCTTAAACTCCTGAGCTCAATGATCCTCCTGTCTCAGCCTCCTAAGTAGCTGGGACTATAGGCACGCACCACCATGCCCAGCTAATTTTTGTATTGTTTTTTGTAGAGATGAGGTCTCACTTTTGTTTAGGCTGGTCTCAAACTCCTGGCCTTGAGTGATCCTCCCGCCTCAGCGTCCCGAAGTGCTAGGATTACAGGTGTGAGGCACCCCACCCGGCCAATTTCTTAATCTGGGCCGGGTGTGGTGGCTCACGCCTGTAATCCTAGCACTCTGGGAGGCCAAGGCAGGAGGATCACTCAGGAATTCAAGACCAGCCTGAGCAAGAGCAAGACCCTGTCTCTACTAAAAATAGAAAGAAATTAGCCAGACAACTAAAAATATATAGAAAAAATTAGCTCGGCATGGTGGCACATGCCTGTAGTCCCAGCTGCTCAAGAGGCTGAGGAAGGAGGATCACTTGAGCCCAGGAGTTTGAGGTTGCTGTGAGATAGGCTGACACCATGGCACTCTAGCCCAGGAAACAGAGTGAGACTCTATATCAAAAAAAAAATTTCTTAATCTGGATGGAGGTTACATGAGTGTACACTTGCTAATTATTCCTTAAACCATGTATCTATTTTATACATTCTTCTGTATGTATGCTATATTTCATAATTTCTGATTAACCTGTTAAGAAAGCACAATGGCACCTTCCTTAACAGGAAAGAGGCCTAGTTTTTTAAAAGAAAAGCACACCACAATGGCCCGGCGTGGTGGCTCACGCCTGTAATCCTAGCACTCTGGGAGACTGAGGCAGGCAGATTGCTCAAGGTCAGCAGTTTGAAACCAGCCTGAGCAAGAGCAAGACCCTGTCTCTACTAAAAATAGAAAGAAATTAATTGGCCAACTAAATATATATAGAAAAAATGAGCCGGGCATGGTGGTGCATGCCTGTAGTCCCAGCTACTCAGGAGGCTGAGG
>CAUYRT010091151.1:0-41001 GCA_963574885.1 Lepilemur ruficaudatus | reverse complement strand
ATTCTGTCTTCTTTGGAGAAGTTCTGTTCATCTCCTTTGCCCATTTATAGCAGAAGTTTATTGGTGTGTTCTGTACCAATCAGATGGGGGAGGCCTCAGTTCAAAAGTATCTCTCTCAAGGCAATAGGTTAGTGGCCTTGCTTAAATAGTATTTTAAAAAGACCAATAAGTCTTAGCAGAGTGACAAGACAAAGGATATAGTAGTTCTAGTCTTTGAAAAGGCGAGAAATTGTGAGAAGATAGTAAAATCTGTTCCCAGGTTCCTCTGGTATCTGCTGGTGCCTTCCTGGGGTTACTAAGCAAGTGCTGTCTTCATTAAGGAAGGATTTATGTCCTGCCATCAGGCAAATAAAGCGTGAGGCAAAGTGTTCCCCTGCATTTCAGTGTCTTAACAATCCTCATTTTGGAAAGAAATATTTTTGTTTCCTTCAGTCCCTTTTTTGAAACTCAGAAATGTTTACATATTAAAAGCCACGTTCGTAGTTTTGAAGAGATTTGGGTTAGAAGTTTTAAGATAAGAGATTTGGCAAAGGAGGAAGATAGATTGGCCTAAGTAGAAAGGAATAAATTTGGATACATATTCCCATGCATTATTGAACCAAGTCTCTTATTCCTGAGAATAATCAGTTTAGTGGAATAGTTGTATTGCATATCAGGAGGGGGTCGTGTTGGTGAGCTTTTGTGAAAGTTAGGTTGTAGGCAAACAGATATTTAATAAGAGGCATTTCTGTGCAAACAAAAGTTAATGTCTGGAGAAGTCTGCAAACTAGACTCTGAATTTGTAGGAAAGTCAGGTAAGAACATTTTAGATTTGGACTTAAAGCGTTTTCAGTTGGAGTTAGCAGGAAGTGGCAATCTTACAGATTTTCCTGGATTGCAGTTTGAATCAGGTGTTCCAGTGAATTTTCTGTCCATGAATTAAGTTGTGGTGGTTTCTCCAAAGTTGTCTAGCTTTAGCTTGCAGGGATTCAGGAAAAGCAATTTTAATTTCTAGTGATTTTAAGTCAGAAGGATGGGAGAAAAATTAGAAATGTTACCCTGGAAGAGTTGTACCCACATATTAGAGGAAGCTAAGAATTCAAGATTCAGTCCAGACAATAAAAAAAAAAAAAAACAAACAAACATAAAAACAAATGGACAGGGCTGGAATCTAATAATAGATGCACTATAGTTTTATTTTGATTTTCTGCACACATATTTTTTCTCTCTCTGATCTCTCATTTCTACCAAAGATAAGGTAAATCCAAAGTATTTGTAAAGTAAGTTTTAGTCTCATTATATTTGGCCCGATTATCTGTATAAATTGTAGTAAGAGTAATGATTGAATATATAGGCTTTTTTTAAAATTGGCTTTGCTGTAACTTTTCATAGGGGATTTCAGATTACACTTTTTAACAGTTTCTCCAGGCTAGGAAAACAAGCCACAGACTCACCATCCGATTTTACCTGTAGTCCCTGGGTGAATTCTTCTTTTCTTGGGGTCTCTAAAATATTTTGAATCTCCTGGGTCTGTCAGAAAGTGACATGGTTTTACTTACTGTAAGCGTAGACACCCTGTAAGGGAATGTTGTAGACATGGTACCAGGCCAGTTTTTACAAGGGCTTTATTGGATCCTTAAAGTTAACTCCTAGTTTCTTAAAGCAGTCTGGTTATATCTGAAAATATGACATCCCAGTCAAACCCTTGGTAATATAACCTGCATTTCCAATTGTGTCCTCTTACAAAAGAAAACAGATTATAATTTAATGTATGGAAATAACTGTAAGGCCATACAATAAAGATATTTACAAATAGTTTCCGAATTATGGAGAAATCAGGTAGAGAGAAAGGTAAATGTTTCAGTTTTGCTCACAAATGTATACTTTACCCAGTCACTATAAGCTATAAATAACTTAAAAGAAAAAAGTTTTCTTGACTCTGGAAAACAAAACATGAAAAGAATCAGCAATATTTCAAACAAAAAAGTCATCAGATTTTTTTTTTAGTCGTGTACCAGTTCTTCCTGTGTAGTTAATTTTTATTTTGTTTGGTGGACTCAATTTTATGAGTGAGTGTCTCTTTTTTTTTCATTGAAGTTTTTGGATTTCTTACTCAGTGTAATTGTATGATCTCAAAGTTGTCAGAAACCTGCATTTAAGAGTACTTGTAGTCTATTTCATAAACCTCTTTGAAGACACAACACTTTAGGATTTGCAAAGAGCTTTTAGGAGAAAGGCAACAGAATAAAGCAAAAAAATCACCCAAAGGGTTTATTAGGAGCTAGCCCGTAGGCACCCTCTGCCTAGCAACTACAAAAATTCCACACTCCCAGAAGGCAAACAGGTTTTCAGTGTCTCAGGTGGGCAGAGCAGTTTTATCCTGAAGGAAAAGATTCCTATCTATCTGTGTAGGGAAGCGTTTATTAGCCCAGGGCCAATCCTGCAAGCAGCCTCCAACCTGCTGTGTTGTTAACTCTTCTATGCACATAAGCTGACCCTAAATTGTGGGTGCTGTGTACTTCTACTGGAGATTCAGAAGAGGATGTGGTTCACACTGTGTTTGAGAGCATTTTGGGGATATTTTAGCATATATTTATACTTTTTCAATCTCAAGTAATAGCATAATGTAGGCCAGTGAAAGAGTGGGTACATGTACCTTGGGCTGAGAAGAATTCTCAATTCAAAGATTAAGATAGGTTTTGAAGTGAGTTTTATTTTACTTTCCAAGGGAGGGAAGGGCACGGCATAAAAGGGAGAAGAAATGTTGGGCCCCGAGAATGAATGGCTAAGGATTTTATTGAAATTTTTAGAAAGCAGAAAAGTTGTTATTGGGAAATGATAGCAGAAGGCAGTTTGTTTTCCAGATAGTTGTTGCTGTAAAATGGAAAGTGGTTTTCCCGAGCAGTTGTTTTTTGTTAGGCTGGTCTTCTCTGACTTCTCGGAATGTGGTCTGGCAGATGCTGAGGGTCTACATGCCCTCTTCTGTCTGTTCAGTATTTTTCCACTTCTTCAAAACAAGCTCATGAAACAAGTTAGCCGCTCTCCCCACCACGTGATCAAGACAGAAGCGAACACTGGGGCCAGCAAACCATCGTGTGCAGGGATGTTGTGTTAGATTATCTATGATGCTAGCAATGCCGTCCTTTCAGCCAGATTTCTGAAGAGAAAAAGTTGCTCTTTTTTAGTCCACAGGTGAGACACGCTTGTTCTGTCCCCAGGTGTGCCTTGAGACTCCAGTTTCGGCTTTGGACCCTCAGGTTCAGTTATTCTATGTGATATTTGTGTATATTATGTATCTTTGGTATTACAAATCATATGTGCATGTATATGTATGATAAATACTTATACATATATTTATTGCATATGCTGATAGATGAACTGGTGAAAGCATGATATATTTATAAGATTTGTGTCTACATGTGATACTTATTTTCAATATTCTTATTCACTATTTGATAGACTTTTTGGAACCCGAATCTTTCTTCAGCATACAGAACGGTTTTCCCGTTTGTCCTTTAACTTCTTTTCTGTCCACTCTGTTCTCTCCTTCTGGAACTCTTTCATTTTGATATTGGATATCTGGGATTTTTCTTCCCTATCTTATTTTGCTCTCATAGTTTTAATTTGTTTCTAATTTTGCTCTGTGCTATGTGAGAATTCTGTTTTTTGCTCTACATGATTAGATTTTAGATTGTTTTTATTATTTATTATTTTTAATTTATTTTTGTATTTTTTAATTTTCCAAGAATACTTTTCATATTTACCAGTCATTCCTCTTCTGCAGCAGCTTTATAATAGTTTTATGTATGTATGTTTTATCTTTATCCTAGAATTTTTAAAACTTATTCAGTGATTTCTACACTAAATTTCTTTTAGGTCCTTTTCCCTTGCTTTTTAATTTTCTCTCTTCTCTTTAATAACCTTGAATTTCCCCAGAGTTGGGGTGTGGGAGTCTGTGGTTTACACTCCTGTTCATAAATGAAACTGGTAGAGGTTTCTTCAGTAATTACAAGCTGTCTGGTCTCTACCCTGAGTGCAAAGATTGACAGTAACTAAGTATGTGCACTTAATGTTAGTTTAAATGAGCAGGCAGGAAAGTGAACAATGGCAGGGGTCACTTCAGTGTGAGCGGGGAGCTCTTCCTCAGAGTGTAAGCCAGGAACAGGCAAAGTGCCCCCACCCCCGTGCCCCTGGTTGACAGAAGTAGCAATAAAGCTCCCTGTTTTGGAAGGTAAACTTTGCTGATTTTTGGTACTGATATGGATTTCTATTACTTTTTATATTTCTTATGTCATTTCAGTCAAATTTTAGGATAGGCCAAAAAAAATAATAATACATGTTCTTGGTTCCAAATTTTGTACTGAAACTCAATAAAACTAATTGTAGTTTTATTGGAAGCATTCGTTTTTGACAGTTGTAATTATATGACTCTAATTTATTTTAAGATGAATATTTAAACTTAAAAAGTATCATAATTGAGTTTGAGCAGCATAGTGTAGTGCTTAAGAGCACAGGCTGTGGGCCCAGGCTCCATAGGTTAGAATCTTAGTTTTGCTAGCATAGGCATTGGGCGTGTGACATAGTCCCTGTTTCCCTCAACTTCTTCATGATGGATATAAAAATCATACCAATCTTAAATGATGTTTAGAGATTTAAATGAGTTACTATCATAATATTTGGTACTTAGTAACTGCTAGATAAGTGTTAAATAAAAATAAATATAGCTGTATGTAAAAACATGTACCAAGAATTCATTCCAAATAATGATTTCTCTCGAATAGTTACCATATATATTTGAATTACTTAAATAACTATGTTTGTGTCTTTCTCTGCTTAATTTTTTACAGCTTATCGTGAGCCTCATTATTATTACCAGTTCACAGCTCGATATCATGCAGCTCCCTGCAATAGTATCTATAATATTTCTTTTGAGAAGAAACTTCTTCAGATTTTAAGCAAATTGGTTCTTGACCTTTCATGTGAAATTTCCTTACTTAAGTCTGAATGTCATCATGTTAAAATGCAGAGAGCTGGTTTACAAAATGAATTGTTCTTTACATTTTCAGGTAAGTATAAAAAATTCTTTAAAGGAAAACAAATTGAGAACACATAGCTCATTTTAAAGATATGTTGTGAATTCCCAGCAGCATTTCAATAATATAAACACTATAAATCTGAATATATTTTCTGATCTCTACTTTGATTTAGTACTAATAGCCCCAAAATAAAATTTTCCTAATTCATACACTTAATGAAAAGTTTGCTCTCTCAAATAACTTATTCCTGGGCATGATAATTTACTATAAAGTGGAATTTAGTATAAATAATGTCTATCATGATATTTATAGATACAAAGATTTAATTTGTAAAGGCATCTAATTGTGAGATGGGTTAATATCATAGACTAGAGAAATCATTCAGCTTAGTGTGCTTTTTTTTAAATAACGAAGAGTGGAGGCCCAATATTTTCTGGAAAACAAAGAATTGGACTTGATACATAAGGAATTTGGATTTAAAAAGGGTCTGTTTATGAATGAGCACTTAGGAATAGCTATCCATGTGTTTTTAAGCAGTGCCAGTGGGAACAGGATGCTTCTTCCTTGTCATGTCAAATGCTATTGCTTGCTGTTTTCTTTTCTTCCTTCCTCCTCTTTTCCCTTGATTCCTCTTCTATCAGTGTTTGATTACACTTAGCCATTTCCTGATCTTCCCTTTTCTTTCCTTTCTTTTTTTGGCCTTCTAGGCTTGAAATTTTAGAAACACAATCGAGAGGCATGAAGCTTTAAAGGACAGCCAGAGAAGTTTAACCTTATTTTCCCTGTCTTTTCTCTTCTCTTCTCCAGAAAAACATTGAGAGTTTTTCTCTAGTCCTGAGACACTTACCAGAGATAGACTCTTTAGCTCTTCAAGGACCCATTATTAGCATTCACAGGAATTATTGGGACTTTGTTCCCTGATCTGTTTAATAGATGGTCGAGTCCCTAGAAAACCTTACAGTGTACTTGAACCAGTAAGAGAAAATAGATGATATTGAGTAGAAAAATGTAGTATTGTGTGCTTGATTTGCATTTCCCTAGTTACTAATATTGTTCAGCATCTTTTTATGTGCTTATTGCTCATTTGTATATCTTCTTTGGAGAAATGTTTATTCAGGTCCTTTCTTATTTTCAAATTGGGTTGTGTGTCTTTTGTTGTTGAGTTGTAAGAATTTTTTACAAATTCTGGGTACTAGATCCTTATTAATATATGATATGCAAATATATTCTTCCATTTTGTAGGTTATCTTCTCGCTTTCTTAATAATGTCCTTTGATGCACAATTGATTTCAATTTTGATGACATCCAATTTATCTTTTTTTAATTTTGTTTCTTGTGCTTTTGGTGTTGTTTATAAGAATTTATTGCCAAGTCTGAGGTAATCAAGATTTACCCCTTTTGTAGTTTTAGCTCTTTCATTTAGGTCCAAGATCTATTTTGAGCTAATTTTTGTATATAGTGTGAAGTGTGGCTCCATCCTTATACTTTTGCATGTATCCTGTTGCCCAAGGACCATTTCTTAAAGAGACTGTTCTTTCCACTGTGAATGGTATTAGTACCCTTGTTAAAAGTGAATAAGCCGTAAATGTATGGGTTTATCTCTGAACTCTCAGTTTTATTCCATTTTTCTACATTTCTGTACTCGTGTTTGTACCACATGATTTTGATTACTGTAGCTTTGTAGTACAGTTTGAAATCAGGAAGTGAGAATCCTCCAAATTCCTGTTCAACATTGTTTTGGTAATTTGAGGTTTGAAGTTAAGTCATTAATTTGAGATTGTACTTCTCTTTTAATATAGGTATGTGCACCTATAAATTTCTCCCTGAGTACTGCTTTAACTGCAGTCTATAATTTCATTTCATTTTCCTTTCATTCATCTCTAAGTATTTCCTATGGATTATTTTTTGGCCTGTTGGTTATTTAAGAGTATGTTCTTTAATTTCCACATATTTGTAAACATACTAGTTTTCCTTCTGTTATTGATTTCTAGTTTCATTCTTTTGTGGTCATAGAAGATACTTTGCATAATTTTAATCTTTTTGGAATTTTTGTGGCCATATATGTGATCTACCCTGAGGACTGTTCTGTGTATTCTCCTCTTCTTGAGTGGAGTATTCTGTTTACATCTTATAGGTCTAGTATTGTTCAAGAATCCTATTTTCTTATTGATTTTCTCTCTAGTTTTTGTATTCATTATTAAAAGTGGGATATTGATGTCTTCAGCTATTATTGGAAAACTGTTTTTCCATCAGTTCTGTCAATTTTTGCTTTGTATATTTTGAGCTTCTGTTGTAAGAGGCATATATGCTGATAAATGTTATATTTTCTTTATGAATTGGCACTTTGATCAAAATATAATACACTTATTTATTTCTTGTAACAATTTTAGATTTAAAGTCTATTTTGTCTGATGTTTCTATAGATCTGTTCACATTTTCTGTTTCTTCTTGAGTCAGTTTTAGTAGTTTGTGTGTTTCTAGCAATTTGTCCATTTCATCTAGGTCTAATGACTGTTTACATGAAATATATTTTTCCATCCTTTACTTTTAACCTATTTTTGGCATTTAATGTGAATCTCTTGTAGATAACAAATAGATCCTTTATTTCTACCCATTATGCTTACTTTTGCCATTTAATTGGAGCCTTTCAATTAAGCCATTTGTATTTAAAATTATTACAAATAATGAAGGACTTTTGTCCTTTTGCCATTTTTTTTCTATATATTGTATGTCTTCAATTAATAGACTTTCTTATTAGAGCAGTTTTGGCTTTACAGAAAAATTGAGCTTCTGGTTGTCTTACATTGATCTCTGCATTTGTTCTTTCACCTGTACCACACTGACTTGATAATCTGTAGTTTTATAGTAAGCCCTAAAGTTGGGTAATGTCAATTCTCTGTTTTTGTTCCAGTTTCATTCTTTTGCATGTGGATATCCAGTTTTACCAGCACAGTTTATTGAAGAGATTATATTTTCCCTATTGTATCTTTTTGGTGCCCTTGTTAAAAATCAGTTGTCCATATATGCATGAGTTTATTTCTAGGTTCTCTATTCTGTTCCATTGGCCTCTGTGTCTGTTTTTATGCTGATACCTTACTGTTTTGATTACTATAGCTTTGTAGTATAATTTGAATATAGAGAACCCCTATATTTGTGTGTAAAAATCACCACCAAACCCAAGGTCACTTAGATTTTCTCCAGTGTTACCAGTTTTACATATGTACATTTTTCATTGATGTCAGTGATTAATTTGGAGTTAATTTTGGTGAAAGGTATACAGTCTATGTTTAGATTTATTTAGATGTAGATGTCCAGTTTTTCCAGCACCATTTTTGAAAAGTCTATCCTATCTCCATTGAATTGCCTTTTCTCTTTTGGGAATCATCAGTTGAGTATATTAGTGTAGATCTGTTTCTGAGCTGTTTTCTTTTATTGATCTCTTCATCTGTTCTTTCACCAGTACCAAACTGTCTTGATTTCTATAGTTTTATAGTAAGCCCTGAGGTTGGATAATGTCAGTCCTCTGTTTTTGTTGCCTTTAATATTGTGTTGGCTCTTCTGGGTCCTTCGCTTTTCCATATAAATTTTAGAATCAATTTGTATATAAACCCAAATTATCTTACTTGGATTTTGTTTGGGATTCAGTTGAAACTATACATTAATTTTAACAATAATGGGTCTGTCTGTGAATGTGGATTGTCTTTCCATTTACTTAAATCTTTGATTTTTTTCATCAGAATTTTACAGTTTTCCTCATATGGCTATTGTACATATTTTATTTTGTATTTCATTTTTTGTTAATGTAATGGTATTGCATTTTTTATTTCAGATTACAGTTGTTCATTGATAATACATAGAAAAGCAATTGACTTTGTTTTTCTAAATTTTTCTGTTGTATAAATTTAAGGTGTACAACATGATATTTTGATATACATATTAAAATAATTACTACAGTCAAGCAGACTAACATACACATCATCTCTCATAGTTCCCTTTCTTTTTGTATATTTGTGTATGTTAAGAGTACCTAAAATCTAAACTAAATTTCCAGTGTATAATACAGTTTTGTTAACTATAGTCCTCATGTGGTACATTAGATCTGTAGACTTATTGATCCTACCTACTCAACTACAATTTTGTACACTTAGACCAATATCTCCTCATTCTCCCCACCTCTCCCTTACCCTGGTAACCACCATTCTGATCTTTTTCTGTGTATTTGATATATATATTTTTTAGATTTCACATATAAGTGAGATCGTGTAATATTTTTCTTTCTGTGTCTGAATTATTTCACTTAGCATAATATCTTCTCGGTTCATCCATGTTGTCACAAATAATAGGATCTTCTTTTATAAGACTAAATGATAATCCATTTTTTGTGTATGTATGTTCACATGTGTGAATATTTATTCGTTTATATTTATCCATTGTGTGTATATATATTTATTCATTTATATTTATCATATTTGTGTGTATATTTATTCATTTATGTGTGTGTATATTCATTTATATTTATCCATCATCAGTGGACACTTTGGATATTTCCATATCTTGGCTATTTTGAATAATGCTATAATGAACATGTGAGTGCAGATGTGTTTACAGGGTTATTATTTTATTTCCTTTGGTTGTATACCCAGGATTGCTTGATCATATGGTAGTTCTATTTTTAATTTTTTCTGTAATCTCAATACTGTTTTCCACATTGGCTGCATCCATCCATAATCCTAGTAACAGTGTATGTGAATTCCAATTTTTCCACACACTCACCAACACTTAGTATCTCTCACCTTTTTGGTAATAGCCATTCCTAATAGATATAAGGTGATATCTCATTGTGGTTTTGATTTGCATTTCCCTGATATTTACTGGTGTTGAGCATCTTTTCATATGCCTAGTTTTATGTCTTCTTTGGATAAATGTCCATTCAGGTAATTTGCACCTTTTTTACTTGGGTTATTAATTTTTTTGCTAATGAGTTGTGCGAGCTCCTTACATATTTTGATATTATCCCCTTATCAGATATATGATTCCAGAGTATTTTCTCCCAGTCTGCAGGCTGTCTTTTCATTTTGTTGATTGCTTTCTTTGCTGTGCAGAGGTTTCTTAGTTTTATATAGTTTATACTTAATTATTTTTGCTTTTGTTGCCTCTGCTTTTGGTATTCTGTACAAAAAATCATTGCCAAGACCATTGTCAAGGAGTTTCTCCTCTGTTTTCTTCTAGGAGTTTTATAGTTTCAGGTCTTATATCTGTAATCCCTTTTGAATTGACTTTTGTGTATGGTATAAAATAAAGGTCCAATTTCATTCCTTTGCATGTGGATATCAAGTTTTACTGATACAATTTATTGAAGAAATCTTTTCCGCATTAGGGCTTCTTGGTGCCCTTATTGAAAATTAGTTGGCTATATATGCCTGGGTTTATTTCTAGGTTCTCTATTCTGTTCCATTGGTCTGTGTTTCTATTTTGATGCCAGTGCCTTACCATTTTGATTACTATACCTTTGTAGTATAATTTGAAATCAGAGAGTGTGATGCTTCTAATTTTGTGTTTCTTAGAACTTCTTTGGCTGTTTGGTGTGTTTTGTGGCTCCATATAAATTTTAGACTTTGTATATTAATCTTATATCATGCAACCTTATTATAATTGCTTATTGGTTCTAGTTTTTTGTTGTTGATTATTTGGGATTTTCTACAAAAATAATAAGGGCCTCGGTGAACAAAGACAGTTTTATTTTTTCCTTTCCTATTTGTATATCTTTTATTTCCTTTTCTTATCTTCTTGCATTAGCTAAGACTTCCAGTATGTTGTTGAATAGGACTGGTGACAGAGTGTATTCCTTGCTGTGTTCCTAATCATAGGGAGAAAGCATCTAGATTTTCACCATTAAGTACAATGGTAGCTGTAGATTTTTTGAAGATGTTCTATATTGATTTAATAAAGAACTATATTCCTAGTTTGTTGAGAATTTTTTTTTTAATCAAGAATTGATATTGGATTTTGTTCAATGCTTTTTCTTCATCCATTGATAAGATTATATGATCTTCTTTATTCTGAGTGTGTTTTGATCTTTACATGATCAAAACTTTACATGATCAGTTTTGAACCAGCTTTACATATTTGGTATTAGTCCCACTTGGTTAAGGCATGTAATTCTTTTACTGCATTGTTCAATTTGATTGCTGCTATTTTGTTGAGGATTTTTACATGTTTATTAGAGATATTGGTCTATAGTTTGATGCCCTTTTTTTTTTGTCTTTTCTATTGTCCTTTGGGTGTCCTTAGATACTTTTTCTTGAATGAGACTTGCAATGTTTTCCATTGTAATCCCATGGCATTATGAGGAACACTGTAAAAGTGGTAGTAATATGTGCATGTATGTGTACTGGGGGGGGGGTGGTTTAAGCATTCTATAATCCTATGGTTAGCTCTCAGTTTTTTAGAGAAACTGTCTGTTTGAGACCTTCTCAGGTGTTTTTCTCTTCCCCAGTTTACCTTGAGAAAGGTAGAGGTGGTTAGAGTTGGGTATTTCCTTTCCCCTGGGTCATTTAGGATCTGGTAAAATATTTCTCTTGAGGGCAAGCTTTTGTTAAAAATGCCCTTGGTATACTTCATATGTTCTTTTCATACTTTGTCCTTAGTGTGCTTCACAATGGTTGCTTTTTTTCTCCTTTTGCCAGAAGGGGATTTTTCTCTAATCTTTACCATGAGTATCTATTAGGATTCCTTAAGGTAAAACTCATGAAAGTTTGGAGGCCCCCTAATGGGCCTTCTTGGAGTTTTTAACTCTGGAGCTTGCCCACACTGAGCCTCCAGCAATCCCTCAACTATAGTTTAAGGTAGTCTTAAACTATAACTATAACTATTTTCTAAATAAAATCAGAAAAATTATGTCTTAAACAGAGAACGTCAATAAAGCAAAAAAAAGTAGTTATAAAAGGAATCTAATAAATATTATGGAACAAAAACTGTAACAACTGAAATGAGGAATTCACTAAAGGTTTTTCAACAGCAGATTTCAGTAGGCTTCAGAAAGAATTAGTGAACTTGAATATAGTTCACTGACATTTTCCAGTCAGAGAAGATAGGTAAAAAAAATGAGGAAAAATGAAGAGAACCTAAGAGACCACTGGGAACATAAACTATAGGTTCCCCACCCCTGCTTAATTTTTCCTACTGTTAATGGCCCCACTGGTAGGCTTCTGCCACTAATAAGCTGTGATTCTCTGTTTACACCTATCTGCCTCTACAATTTTATAGGCAGCAGTTTGCCCTGTGTCCTCAATTTTCTGATGGGTCTAAGAAATGTTGATTTTCTGTTTGTGTAGCCTTTTTTTGTTTGTTTTTGGTATAGGAGTGACAGCTAACAAGCATATTAGAAGTCAGAATGGAAACTGGAAGTCCTCTAATGCCTTTTTTGTTCCTCAATGCCTCCGTTACTACCTTCATTTGTGTTTAACTAGTTATTTATAGAGTATCATTTTAATTTCCTCCTCATTTTCTAAGTATGTTTTAGTTATTTTCTTGGTGACTACCCTGGTGAATACAATTAGCATTTCAAACTTAGAACAATCTAATTTGAATAGATTTCAACTTAGTTATATTAGTATTCCAAAATTCTCCTATACAGTTTTTTCCCCCTGTTTGTGCTGTTGTAATGATAACATTATTATACATTGTGTGTCTGCTAACATAAATTTTATTATCATTTGATTCATTTTAATCATATAGGGAAAAAGAAGAGTGAAAAAATATCAGATTTTATATTTACTTATATTTACTGATATATACTTATGTAGTTAAATTTACCACTGTTATTTATTTTTTTGTATAGCATCAAGTTACTATTAATTGTTCATAAACTCTTATTTTTGGAATGTCTTAGTTTCTTCTTCATTTTTGAAGGTTTGTTTTGCCAGATGTAGGATACTAGGTTGAAAGTGTTTTTATTTCAGAATTTTAACTATGTCATCCCACTGCCTTCGAGCCTCCATGGTTTTTGATGAGAAATCTGATATTCATCTTATTGGTGACCCCTGTATGGGACAAATTACTTTTCTTGCTGCTTTAAAAATTATATCTTTATTTTTGATTTTTAACAGTTTGATTATAACATGTCTCAATTTGGAATTCCTTCCATTTGCCCTATGTGGATTCTGTTGATTTTGTATATGCAAATTCATGTCTTTTATCAAATTTGGGAAATTCTGGCCATTATTTCTTCAAATATTCTTTCTTCCTCTTTCTTATTTATCTCTCCTTCTGTGCATTATGCATTTGTTGGTATACTTAATGTTGTCCCAGTGGTCTTTTAGGTTCTCTTCATTTTTCCTCATTTTTTTCCCCTATCTTCTCTGACTGGAAAATTTCGGTGAACTATATTCAAGTTCACTAATTCTTTCTGAAGTCTACTGAAATCTGTTGTTGAAAAACCTTTAGTGAATTCCTCATTTCAGTTGTTACAATTTTTTGTTCCATAATATTTATTAGATTCCTTTTATAACTATTTTTTTGCTTTATTGATGTTTGTTTATTGATGTTTGCTTTATTGATGTTTTTTGCTTTATTCTCTGTTTGTTAAGACATAATTTTTCTGATTTTATTTAGTTCTATTAATATATCTATGATTTCCTTTAGCTCTTTGAGCATATTTAAGGCAGTTGATTTAGATTTTTTGTCTAGTAAATCTAATATCTATGCTTCCTCAGGGACAATTTCTATTATTTTTGGTTCTCTGTGAATGGGCTGCAGATTCTTTTTTCTCTGCATGCCTCCTAATTTTTTTGGTAAAAACTTTAGATTTTTAAATATTTTAATGTATTCTCTTAAAATCAGGGTTTTCTACCTCTTTTTAGTTGCTGCTTGTGTGGGTTGTAGTTCTTTATTTGATTATTAATTTTTCTACTATATCTTTCATCAATTGTGATGATCTGAAGTCTGTTTTACATTAATTTTAACTTTTGTTATCCTTTTGACCTTTGAAGTCTCTTTAACTTTAACCTCTGTGATTAGCTAGTGATTTGATAGAGATTTCTCTAAACACTGTGTGTAAGTCATCTTCTGTTGATTAGCATTCATTTGGTTGTAAACATTTGATCATTTTCCAGAGTTCTGACAAAAGTTGATTCTGACCATTTTTGTCCATTTTTATTTTACTGTGGAAAAGTATGGCCTGGCATTTTCCTCTCCACCTTTTTGCTGTGTCATTTCTGTCTTCTTCATTTTTTAATCTTATAGAAAGCTTATCTTACAAAAAGGCTAGGTAATTTTATATAGGATGAAGTTAGTCAGCTAGCCTAAATAAAGAGGCATATGCTAGGAAACAGAAGCTCAGGAAAAGATAGCTGATGCAGAGAGCATGAGTGTCATGTGGTTTGTCTAACATGGTGGGGAGGAATAAAATGCCTATTGGCAGTTACCAGTATTAGTACTCGATTTCAACCTAAACAGTGTCTTTGATGTTTTTCACTCGAGTAATCTTTATCTAGTTAAGAAACACCCTGTGTTCTTTTAATTCTGTGTTGTGGCTTCTGAGAGTTTTGCTTTAGTTTCATGAGTAGTAGATTTTAATGAATTCTTTAATTTTCCTGAAACATTTATAAGGGTTCAAAAGTAAAAAAAAAAAAATGTACTTCACCATGATGATTCAATTTCATAGTCATGTTACGATGCATGAGTACTCTCACATCTGCTGTCTTTTGAATTATTTTATGGATAGTACTATCAAAAGCTGCACCTTAGGTAAATAATATTTGAAAGGCTAGGCTACATTTTGCTAGTGCTTTTTGTAGCTACACATATATTTCTGATACATAAATTTAGAGGTTTAACTTTTCCTGGGCCTAGAATTATGTAGCTTCATTTTAAAAGTGCTTAAAGTAAAAATAGGCCATATATAAAACTTTTTTGCCCCAAATCAATGGACTACTTCAAAGTCTGCCTCAAATTAAGTGTTCTGTCTGATTTTACAAAAATCACTAGGATGGATTGTATTGTCTTTCTGTGATATTTTATAATATCAGTTCAGATGGCAATAGAGAAGTTTTACAGCATGTATGGGTTGGGGAATGTATGAAAGAAGTATGTTGAAATAACAAAATAAATGTTTACCAGTATTCTGATAGGATACTTTGCATATTAATACTGTTATGGTCAATTTTATGATCTTCATATCAACACACATCCATCAAACATATTTTACGTAAGACATTAGGTAGGTTTTGGCAATGTACAGTAAGGATATTTCAAGGTGGTCATATTCTAGTAAAAAGAAAATATTCATATAATAATAGGGCAGGTTATATAAATACCATAGAGAAATTACCAGTTGCTCTGCGGGTTTTTAAGGAAGGGAAGATATTGTTAAGGTGATGAACAATAACAGAGGTCCATAGAAAATAAATGGTGTTTTGAAGGAATTCTATGGGAAATGAACAACTTAAACTCATGTACATAGACAGAATAGGGCATATTTGGTCAAGGATGGCTAATGGGTAGCATATGGGTTGAGTTATGGGGAAAATAAAATTTTCAAGATTGTTAGTGGTTAAATTATAGACAATTTTGATTGTGAGGCTGAAGTATTTATGTTTTTAATCATATTCCTATAGCTGGAAAGAATGACAAAAGTTGCATTATTTAGCTCCTTGTTTTACAGATTAGAGAGTGAAAATCTCCAGAAGAGATTATACAATACGTTTCTGTTTCTTAGTGACATACCTAGGGCTCAAAATCATATTTTTTCCATGTATTTTGTTGAATAGTGGGGAGTAACTGAAGGTTTTTGAGCTTTGTAGTAATGAGATTGATGCTATAATTTAGAAAGATTAATTAATGAAAATCCTTGAAGTCATACTTTTTTTTTCTTATTCCTTGTTTGATTTTTAAGTTTTGGGTAGTACAATAGGAACTTTTCTCAGATGATCTTGCAAAGACATTATTCATTTACACATTGATAAATCCAGTGATATTTTGTTGGTTTTGTTCACTTATCTGTCCCAAACACCTGGGATAATACCTGGCACATAGTAGGCTCCTGGCAATTATTTGTTAAATAAACAAATGTGTGCGTGCATGATGAATATGTTTATCATGTCAGTTACTATGGCCACTACCATAGTTCAACCTCAACTCTGTTCCAGTGTTGTATCATAGTTTATCTTACCTCTATCACTTTGTAGCTAGAGATTAAGAATTTAGTTAGCAAATGACACACACTATATTGTATGGATAGAGTTAAATAGAGTATTGAATGAATACACACACATTTACACGTATTATATACATACATGAGTTATAAAAGTTGTAGTAATTCTATTGTTCAAATTTTATGAGATCAGTAGGCAAATATTAATTATCAGGAAAGTTGATTAATTCTTACGTTCACTGTAGAAGTGAGATTTTCCTGATTTATGTAAAGCAAATATTTGGTTTAGGTTTTTTGCTGAAAAAGAGTTATTTAGCATTAGAAAAGCTACTTAATTTTTTAATGGAAGAGAAATATTATAGAAATTATCTGTTTCATTTTTCAAAAGTCACTATAAATATTGTGATATAGGACATTAGACCTATGATAAAATGTAATATATTCTCTCAGTTTCATCTCTAGAGACTGAAAAAGGACCCAAGCCATGTACAGAACATAATTGTGACTCTTCCAACAGACTGTCTAAGGTATGTTTGGGGAGGCTGGAAAAAAGAAAAAAAAAATTGAAAGAACATGCCACATGTATAAGTAAACATCTTAGCTATTTATAAAATACATTGACTCCTCATAGTTAGGGATTTCAACAATAAAAATAAAATTTCACCCAATAATAATGATAAAATTGAATAGGATTTATAACTTTATAAAATACTTTCAAATTTGGCATTTTGTAATTGATTATATGAATAAGAATGATTTTTCCATTTTTGGGGGCATTATTTGCTATTGCTAAATAATTTATAAATATTATTCAGGTAAAAATCTGTCCATGTTACTCTTATCCATCCTAAGTAATAAGCATACTTGAATTATAATATTTATTGACTATTTTCATATTGCTTTATACCCAGTATCTTAATTATATGCTTAGGATGAAAATTGTGCTATAACTTCCAGAAGCAATTTAATTTAGTTTTCTTTTTTTACATTATTCTTTTTTTAAAATTTCAAAATATTAAGGGGGTACAAATGTTTTTGTTACATGGATAATTTTTATAATGCTTAAGTCAGGGTTATTAGTGTGCCTATCACATGAATACTGTTCGTTGTACCTGATAGGTAGGTTTTTACCCCTCCCCTCATCCTCCATCCCCCATTCTTGATATCCAATGACTTTTACATCTGTCTGTGCCAATGTGTGCCCATCGATTAGTTGTAAATTATTAGAGGGTACATCTAGTGTTTGTGCTTTCCATTCCTGAGATAGTTCACTTAGGATAATGGTCTCCAGTTCTATCCAATTTACTGTAAAAGACATTAATTCATTCCTCCTTAGGGCTGAGTAGTATTCCAGGGTATATGTATATGAAATTTTATTAATCCACTCATGAATTGATTGGCACTTAGGTTGATTCCACACCTTTGGAACTCTGGATTATGCTACAATAAATATTAGAGTGCAGGTGTCTTTTTAACTTCTTTTCCTTTGGGTAGATACCCAGTAGTGGGATTGCTGGGTCGAATGGTAAGTCTATATTTATTTCTTTGAAGGAATCTCTGTACTGCTTCCCATAGAGGTTGTACTAATTTGCAGTCCTACCAACAGTATATAAGTGTTCCATTCTCTCTGCATCCATGCCAGCATCTGTTGTTTTCTGATTTTTTAATAATGGCCATTCTGACAGGTGTAAGGTGATATCTCATTGTGGTTTTAATTTGCATTTCCCCAATGATAAGTAGTGATGTAGAGCATTTTTTTCATTTTTTTTTTACTATTTGTCCATCTTCTTTTGAAAAGCTTCTGTTTATATCTTTGGCTCATTTTTTAATGGGGTTGTTTTTTTCTTGCTGATTTGTTTGAGTTCTTTATAGATTCTGGGTATTAGCTCTTTATCGGACGTGTAGTTTGCGAATATTGTCTCCCATTTTGCAGATTGTCTCTTTACTCTGTTGATTATTTCCCTTGCTGTGTAGAGCTTTTAATTTAATAAAGTCCCACTTATTTATTTTCGTAATTGCCTTTGGGATCTTAGGCATACATTCTTTGCACAGGCTGATGTCTACAAGAATTTTTCCTACATTTTCTTCTAGAATTTTTATGGTTTCATGCCTTACACTTAAATCTTTTATGCATCTTGAATAATTTTTGTATATGGCAAGAGATAGGGGTCCTGTTTCATTCTTCTGGCTATCCAGTTTTCCAGGCACAATTTATTGAATAAGCGCCTTCCTTTCCCCGGTGTATGTTGTTTGCTCTGTCAAGATCAGTTGGTTGTAAGTAGATGGTTTTATAAATGGATTCTCTGTTCTTTTCCATTGGTTTGTGTCTCTACTTTTATACAAATACCATGCTATTCTGGTTGCTATAACCTTATAGCATAATTTGAAGTCTAGTAATGGGATGCCTCCAGATGATTCTTTTGCTTAAGATTGCTTTGGCTCTTTGGGCTCTTTTTTGGTTGCAGATGAAGCATAGAATTATTTTTTCTAACTCTGAGAAATATGACATTAGTATTTTGATGGGAGATACATTGCATCTGTAAATCACTTTGGGCAATAGGATTTTAAGAATGTTGATTCTACCAATTCATGATCAGGAGTTGGTTTTCCATTCGTTTGTGTCATCTGCGATTTCTTCATCAGTGTTTCATAGTCCTTCTAGAGACCTTTCACATCCTTGGTTAAGTATAATATATTCCTAGGTATTTTATTTCCTTTGTAGCTGTTGTGAATGGTATTCAGTCTTTGATTTGACTCTTGACTTCACTGTTATTTTTCTTCTCTCATTTGTTAAACCATGAGTAATGAGTACTATGTTTATCGTTATTCACATGATTAACATGTTTTTTACCTTCTACAAATGTTTAAACTTTTTATACAGTCACCAAACATGAACTAGAATAATTTCTTTAGTATGGGGTGGGAATATGTGTTCAAGCCTAGGGCTTAGGAGTGGGGAAAGGAATCTGACCCATTTTCTTCTTGTTCCTGATGATATCCATTTATGGCATTGCTATGTCAGTTTTGATACTGAGAGTCAACTTTATCTCTATGCTTTAAGTAGAAACAGAGAAATAAATAAAATATCTCCAAACCATGAATCTTTGAGTAAGACAGGTGTGTAATTTCATTAAGATCATTTGTTCCTTTGGACTATTACCTGATTATTTTAGTTCCCCCACATTCTGCCCTGTGAGTTTTCCTATCTCTTGTAAACTTTTTTTTTAAACATTATGTTTATATTTCTTTCTTTTTGAGCATCAAATAATCTCTTATTTGGCTTGTTGTAGCAAAGTAAAGATTGACAGCTGGTGCTTTTCTGGCTTGATGATAGTATAAGAACAGTATACTGGCATATACCTGGTATAATAATAAAATGAATTCAGAAATTCCAGGCAACAGTATGTTCACATAGGTACTCTGGTAACTTTATGTACAAATCTGAACAATTATTTAATATATCTGCTTTATTGTTTGTTTCATTCACCTTTCGTCTTTAGGATCTTTTCATGTTGTATTAGTTTCCTATATATTAGTAAGCAGAGTAATTTGATTTTAGGAAGATTTAAGTAACTGAAATTGTTCCCAAACTACAGAAAGGTCAAATTTACTTTGGCATATTTGGATGAGTGATGGTATATCTAGCCTTTCTAAGATTTCATCCAAATATGTTATATTTCTTCTTGGATGCACCATTTTCTTTCCACTGTTCTTTTACTGATCTCTCTTGTCACTCTTTACGCCTGTGTCACACTTTCTTCACTACTCTGTCTGTAATAGCACATCTAATATCTGTAGCGTAAGTACTTCATCTTGGTTCTTTGTCAAGATTGTTCTGGATATTCTAGGTCATTTTCATTTCCAAAACATTTTAGAATCAGCATGTCAGTTTTCTTAAAAAGACCTGCTTGGATTAGGATTGGAGATACATTGAATCTATCAGTCAGTTTTGTGAGAAGTGACATTTTAAGAGTATTAATCTTCAATTTTTTTCCCCATTTTTCAGTCTAAAAATCTTATATGTCATTTGCTAAATTTATTCCTAAGTTTTTTTGTGGGATTTTTCATGCTATTTTAAATGGGATATTAAAACATTCACTTGCTAGTTGTTCAATTTTCAAATGATGTTTGTATATTAACCTTGTATCAAGCCACCTTGCTAAATTCACTTGTTAATTATAGTGGGGGTTTTTTTTAGAATATTTAGGATGTTTTATGTAAACCATCATGTCATCTACAAATAGAGATTGATTGTTATGCCTTGTATTTCTTTATATAATCTTGTTTAAATAGCTATAATCTGCAGTACAACATTGAATAGATTTGGTAAGAGTGGACATCCATTTCTTGTTCCTGATCTTAGAGGTAAAGCATTTAGTCTTTTGCCATCAAGTATGAGTTACCTTTCGATTTTCATAGATACTTTTTATCAAAGTGACGAAGTTCCTTTCTATTCCTAGTTGACTGGGAGATTATATTATGAATAGCTGTTAAATATTGTCAAATACTTTTTTCTGATTTTTTTTGAAAAAAATCCGTGTTATACTTGTTAATGTTTTATTAAAGATTTTTGTAATATGTTAATATATCCTATTTGAAGTTCTGTCATCTGCTAAAAAAATAATGTTAAAATCTCCATTTTTTTTTCTTTTGTAACATCTTACTGTGCTGTCCGCAACCTCCTGGAGCCACGGCCCGGTACTGGTCTTTGGCCTGTTAGGAAATGGGCCACATATCACCACCTGATATGTTGATCAGTCAGTAGCAATTTGATGGCGAGTACATGTGGGGCCCATTCTTCCAGTCTTGTGTCACCTCACTTTGAATAATGGGCTTAAGCTTAATCCAGGATGATATAAGTGGTCCTAGCTCACTGTCGTTTCTTAAAATTGAGTAATATTCCATTGTAAACATATACCAGATTTGAACAATCCACTCATGCATTAACGGGCACTTGACTTGTTTCCAAACCTAACAATAGTGAATTGTGCTGCCATAAACATTCGGGTGCAGATGTCTTCATAATAGAATGTCTTGTGCTCTTTTGGGTTGATGCCCAATAATGCTATTGCTGGACTGAATGGTAATTCTATTTTTAGCTCTTTGAGGACTCTCCAAATTCTTTTCCACAAAGATTGCACCAATTTGCAGTCCCACCAACAGTGTAAGAGTGTTCCTGTCTCTCCACAACCTGGCCAGCATTTGTTGTTTTGGGATTTTTTGATAGAGGCCAGTTTCACTGGAGTTAGGTGGTATCTCATTGTGGTTTTCATTTGCATTTCTCTAATGATTAAAGATGTTGAACATTTTTTTATATGTTTTTTGGCCATTATTCTGTCTTCTTTGGAGAAGTTTCTGTTCACCTTTTATTTTTACTGCTCAAAACAATGGGTCTAAAAGCCACAAATTTCTACTTATGGCTACCGATTTTTCTAAACCAGTCATTTGTTTTTTCTGTTATACACACACATCATATATATACATATGTAGACATGCACCTGTAAATATATTAAAGGCAAACATTATTCTTAAAAAATGATTTAATCCATCTTTAAATTCTTCCAGTTATCATGGTTAATGCATTGATAGAACTTCAAAACCAAGCATCTCTTTTCTCTGTTGGCTTTGTGTTTTCTATAATGAAAATTGTATTAGGCTTGACAAAAATCATATTTTCAGCAGTTTAGAATTAAGAACAAAAAGATATTACTTGTAAATGTGGTATTTCTTTAGCAGAATTATCTAGTGAAGGCTTTTTGTTGTTTCTGTTGTTTTGTTTTATTTGCATTTGTTAAATGCTTGGTTTCACCCCTTTGTATTTTGAAAAGACAAAAGGCTATATTTGTTCTAATTGATATTTCTAAACAAATCTGCTTGGATTTAGCAATAATAGCTTACTGATAGATATCTTTATTCAAATTTATTATTATTATGTTTAGTTACCCTAGTTTAAAAGAAAAGATCTCATGGCAGTCAACATTTTTTAAATCAAATCTGGAAAAAAATATTCATTCATTAAATATTTGGCAATAACTTAAAAGATACTCACTCAAGGCAATTCATAAGAAAAATGAGGAGCAAAAGCAATTAGTTTGTTCCACTTGTGCAAAACATCTTTTTCCATCTATAATTTAAGTCTCAAAGAGAAGTTATTTATGTTAGGATACTACAAATGACTCTTATTTTTCTTGTTTAGATCTCTTCTTCCTGATTGAAACAAGAAGGTGCTTGTCAAATACTTTGCAGAATATAGATTTCTGGATATTTTTGTGGTATTTCTCAAGCATAATGAGTCACATGCTACCAGCTTTGGAAAAGACACCTTTGAATACTGGTAATATATAAACAGGTTAACAAAATAACCTACCAAGAGTGGGAATACGTAAATGTAACCTTTTTTTGGAAAAAGCAAAGTCTTAAAGATCATTTCCATATAGAGTTTTAATAGATACTATTCATTTCTCAATTGCAATATTAACTATAATAAAATAAATTTAACAAATGAGTGCACACATATGCAAACATTGGCTCGCATAGTAGGCATATGTGACTTATTTTATAATTTAAGTAAATAACTGAATATTTAAACTATAGTGCAGTGTTTCTTAACCACGAGATTGACTTTTTAAAATTCATCAAGCTATATTCTATGGAGATAAAATTAAAGATAGATTGGAATGGTTGAGTTAATTTATTAAAGAAAATTCCAAGACATATTTTTATCCATTAAGTATTATTTACACATAAATTTAAATTTGAAGAAATCTTAAAATACCTGCTTCATGCTCTTCATTTTTAGACACAAAAAACAAACTGTAGAGGATAAGTTACTTGCCGTACCAAAATTTATGCTGTAAAAAGCATAAGCAAACTGTCAATCAGAAACAGAAAAATAACTATTGGAAGAACATCAGGAAGCTCACAGAGCTGAGAGGAAGGCCAAAGTATGTGGTAAAATGATAGACATGTAGTAAGATAGGCAGTTGAGTTGCAAATTCAGCCAAACTCAAGACAAATGAAAAGTTTGGTTCAGATGCCTCTGCTAGCATTGCATACTTAACCAATAACACTCCTGGATGTCTGATACTGCTGCATCCATACTCAATTTCTCAACTTCCTTTGGCCTTTTTGTTATGCTTTCAAGTTTAAGAATGTCAAATCAGGACAACCTAATCAGCGAGCCTATGCCATGTGCTTGTCTCATGGCTGCTTCAAGGAAAAGAAAGGAAATATCCTCTATGATAGCTTTTGCAGTGGAAAACAGGGCCCTCTGCAAACCGGGATTCACTCAATTGGGAATTGTCACTCCTGCTCTAAAAAAAAAAAAAAAAAAAGCAAAGCTGTTCTGATGTTGGATACCAAAAATAATAACAAATGCCCACTACAGACTTCTCAACATCCAAATCCATTCTTATTTCTTATTTAAATTTCCAAATGAATGGCCCATGTTTAGTTACTTCAAAAAGTAACAAGTCACAAACTCTAAGTGATGCCTCAGTATTAAGTAATGACTTTGCATCAGTATTCTAAAGTGCACCCTTACGCATCCCACTTATACTAGGAAGAACAGAAAAGAAAAAAGGCAATTATTTAATGCCTAACCTATACATGACACAACAAGCTGGGTAGGGAATATGGGTAAGAGGGTGTAGTCTCTATTTTTGTAATTGTTCTCCAGATTGTAGATACTTACACTGTTTCTCTTTACCCATTCTACGTTCCCATTTCTGCAGCCACCTCCTGAGCTAATTTAGAGTTCATTAAGCCAATGTACCATGTATGCATTTATTTCTGAGTGGTTTGAGCCCTCAGTGGCTTTCTCTCATATGGTTGTAGTATGGTTTGCCATTATCCTTTACTCCAGACAATGTAATATGATGTAATACGAGGAATCACTTCAGGGGATCACTTGAGTTTCGTACATGCTGCTTTTTGCCACTGTTGTATATCAGTAACCTTATTTCCCTTTCATAATTAGGATTAATTACTCCAACTAACACAGTAACTTCTCCTCCACCCGTCTTTTTTTTTTCTTCTCTCTCTCTATTTTTTATTTCTTGCCTGTTTACCCAGTGACATTAAGAGGCTGAAATTGCCAGGTGTCAATCATTTACAATTTAAGAGAAATATTATTATATTCCATGATGGAAACAAGCATTTTAGAATTCTCAAATGAGAGCCTAGACGTGTGACGACCTGA
The DNA here is from genome assembly GCA_963574885.1 of Lepilemur ruficaudatus. Taxonomy (NCBI): domain Eukaryota; kingdom Metazoa; phylum Chordata; class Mammalia; order Primates; family Lepilemuridae; genus Lepilemur; species Lepilemur ruficaudatus. The sequence continues at coordinate 16,634 of CAUYRT010091151.1, read as the reverse complement.
AGTAAAACTGAGTGAGTCATTAGATTTATTCATGAAAGCCACCATCTCCACTTCCTCCTATTTATTACTTATCTCATGAATGCTGGCAAGGGACCATCAGCATTGTATATTATGCACTGATTCAGATCTTACATGGCATCCTATAAAACAATACAGTCTTATCCCTTTCAAGTCCCTGATCATCCAGCTAAACCAGAAAAAGCCTCTGCTGTAAATTGCTGTTTAGACTTACCTCAGGCCATCTTTTCTTACAAGTAAAGTGAAATATTAAATGGAGCATTTAAAATTTTGCCCATTGGAAAGATTTTACCTTTTGATAACATCTTTCTGGGCTACCTCTGTCAAACATAACATGATCATCAACCTCTGACATGGGTCAGTATATGATGCAGAACCATCTATAATCTAAGCTCAAATATTTTTCTCAGTTCATTGATTGTAGAAAACTCCCCATAAAACCATAAGCATAGGTTAAGGAGGGATGAAAATAAGGCAGGAGTAAGCATTTCCAGAGTTTGAATCATCTTGCTCATATTACTAGATATTAGAGCACTCCTGACCACATAACTGATTTGGGTAAGTCAGAAACAAACATTTAGTTTATGTCGGGCATTTCACTTACATGGTCACCTATTGTCCCATTGTCAATGGTACAGAATCCACCAAGTTTCATATAGAAAGATCATATATATGATCATGAAGAGAATATGGCCTCTCTACAAAACCCTGTTATTTGTTTGTGAAGCCTTACCATAGTTTCCATATATCTAACATGGTTATTTTAGGTAATATTGAATCTGCTTAGATCTAATGTCCAGATGAAAAGTCTGCTTGTAGTGCATCTGCTTGGAAAGCATTTTCTGGATTTAACTGAAAACACCCCTTGTATTAACTTTGTATAGGTTGAGTAGTATCCTTAAATGTCACTGAATTCAAAATCAAAGGAGAATTCCTAAGCATTGGGTTTTCTCCTTATTATTAGAAAATATAATCTGTCCTCTACTTTGGGGGGAATATTTGAACTGGGTTCAGACAACTAAACTCAAAAGTGTTAGAATGTTTTTTTCCATTGGGTTTATCTCTGTATCCCACTCTGGCCAGCATGTGTCTTGCAAAGGTATGTGAGGTTTCTAATAACTTACTACATTCTATCAGTATGATTGTATAATGTAGTTGAACTGTGTGATAATGAGAAACTATTCCCAAGAGAAACTATTAAAGAACTATAGGAAGCAAGACAGGAAAGAGGAATAAACTGAACAAATGTGCAAGTTTTAGGTAGCTTCAGCTTATTCCAACAGGGAATCTTTAGATTGTATGTTACACCTCAACACATTCTTACTAGAGATAGTGGAGCTGGGGTTTCATATCCTACCTCAAACATTAGTCATTTGCTAAGGGCTGCTTAGGGGATATAAACATTATTCAGCGACCTCTAGCTATCTGCTCATGTGGGCATAGCAGTTCCAATAGCCCAAAGGTAGTACTTCAAAGAAGAATCAGAAGTAAAGCCCACCAAAGATGGAGGAGATGCACACAGAAACAAACGAAAAAGTAGAATCTGAGGGGATCCGAATAGAGCAATTACAAGGTCTACAAGAGGTATTCAGGGTATTCAGTGTCCCCTCAATACAAGGGCCTTATGAACTGCAAAGAATTGGGAAAGGTAACATTGACTCAAGGTCAGGGTCCCCTCACTAGAGTTGGGGATTTAAATTTACACAAATTAAACAGGACGTTAGTGGGCTTTCCATCTATTTTGGCCATAAAGATCCTATGATCATTTAACCACTGCCAAAGGCCACTGTTTACCAGATCATTTGGAATATTATTAACCTTGCAATACTACTAACCTTGTTGCTTACGTGTAAGCATGCCGCGTTGCTTACTGTTTGAGCTCTTTTCCCACTGTATGCCCAAAGAATCTGTCATCTCTATGAAAATCAAGAGCCATTTCAACTTTAGAATCTTTAACCAATGATGCAAAACTAGATAAAACATTCACCAAAACATTTTTCAAAGATTATAATGACTTTGTTACCAATATAATTCTTAAAGTCTTTATAAAGAAAATATCTTTTTGGTCATCCTGGGGTGAGAGTACAAATAGTACGTGGGTAGATGGATTATCCACTTTGAATATATTACAGCATGTCTATTATCTGATATATTTGAATTTATGAATTATTGTCATCAACTTTATTTACTGTGGGTGATAATGGAATTCAGGTCTCCACGTAGTGCCTGTGTCCTAGCTACCAGAGAGCAAGGTATAGTCAACACCTTGACTGTCTACCTAGAGCTTATTCAAGTCTTATTTCTTCCTAAAGGAACCACAGATTTGTTCAGATATCCCCTTCTCCCACAGACGTGCAACTCATCAGAAGTTGGGTCTCATTGATTCAGCAATGGTCAAATGACCTAATATAGCTATTAAGACATAGAAGGAAGTCTGCTTGTGAGCTTATGAAAAAGTTTTCTCGTTCATAAGGGAGAAGACAAGCCATCTCTTTTTCCTCTGGGCATTGTGCTGCCCAGATTACTATAGCTATCAATATCAAAAGGTAGTCAACTTTGTGCAATGAAGATAAGAGTGTTTGAAAGAAACTGGGTTCCTGATGACATCACCAAACTATTAAAATGCCTAACCCTGAAACTCCCCCTTATCTCTGAGCTTTGTAATATTTGAGATAATACATTTACTTATCTTTTAATCCAGTGTGAGGTGAAGATTCTGCCACTTGTGAATTAAAGCATTTTACCCGGTAGACTGGGAGATGAAACATCTTGTCTTATTGGCTTCCATAAGTGGCAGCAGATCTTTGCATCTCAGGACTTATGTTATTTGCCATGGGATACATGTATAAGCAATTCAGGATTCAATCCCCTGTTGTAAAGATGTCCTAGTTTTTTTTCTGGGCACATTGAATCTCTCAGAGCAAAATAAGAGAGACTTGACATGGGTAATCTGTTTTCTTGGTTCTATTCCTACAAAACTTAAGAGCCTCTTTGTGACTCCTGGCTTAAAATTAGTCATAATTAGTTAATATTAAGTAATATTAGTCATAAGCAAGGAGATAATTTTAGGTTGGATTTGCAGAAAAATTGCACTTATAAATTAATGTAAGTTATTCTCAGTTAAATCAGCAATTTTAATTAATTAATTAGTAGTTAGCAAACAGTTTTGTCAAGGCTATGCTATCATTAGTCATCCAGAAAACTATACAGGTATTTCTATTAGGTGAAAGCATGTGAATAAGACATTACATAACCATATTTCTTCGATAGGCCCACTTGATATCATTAAGTGACACACTCATTTGGTGTTTCAAAATGTGGAGATCACACTGCCCTAAGTTAGGAAAATTTAAATCACACTCAGAACTTTCTCCACACATTTGTAGAAAGCTTAAAATATTTGAAGGCCTTAATCTTTGAAAGAAAATCATAAAGAATAAAAGTTGTCAAACAAAAATCTTGTCTAGGCAGGTCAATTTAGCAAAGTTGTAAGCTCCATGAGGGCAGACATCATGCATGTTTTATGACTGCTGTTTATAGTTCTACATATAAAGAGTGCCTGGCACAAAGGTGACAATAAACATTTGTTTAATGAATGGGTGAGTAAATAACCCTCAGTGTTTACTATGTATTAACTCAGCACTTCATTTCTGCCTCAATCTAATCTGTGTTAGACTCACTTAATACTTAATACGAACCTATCTCCGCTTCTTGTTAGCTATGATTAGCAGAAGCTGTTTCTACTGGTATATCACTGTATTTAACAACCCTTAAATTAATTTGGCTGTGTCTTCTTCTCAAGTGATTTTTATAGTGTCGTGCACATGGGTAGACACTAAAAAAATGCTTGTTGATACAAGTGAATGAAGGTGTAATATCTCTTACTAGCTGAGAATTGTTAGTCTGTGAGCTTATTCTAAGTGAGTTCTGTTTGCCTCATTTTTTTTTCTATTCCATAGAAGGTGATCAATAAATATTGACTCTTTGATTAAAAGCAATCTAAAGTTGTTTAACACATTCTACTTTTAGAAAAATTTTCTATTCTTACCTAAACTATAATGGATAGGTAGTTTGCTTTCTAACGGTATTTCCCAATTTTACAAAGATTTCCTGATTCTACATATTAAGGCAATTAAACATGATTGTAATTTTTTCTTGCTTCCTATTAACTTCACAAAAACTGTTTTTCCTCCAGCCTGAAAGCTCAACATGACATATTTCATTTTGAAAGTGAATGTGAACCAACATGATGTATATGTTTTGTATCTTTCACCTTGAAAGTTTTAACCTAATATGCCATCACACTAAGCAATGGAGTTTGAAATAAATTAAATGCCGAAGATAAACACCACTATATTAAATAAATAGATAAAAAAGTATTAGAGCTCATATACAATATGTATAAAAACAATAAGCAGTATACAGGATAACTATCATATCAAAAAATAAAATAAAACTAAATCTTCAAAATCGTAGTGCAATTTCAAATGCATCAAATAAAAAAAGATGGATAGGAATGTCACACATAAACATGTAGACATGATAATGATTTTTAAACTGTAGCAGCATATATCATACATTGAAAACAGAATAACAATGTAATACATTTTGATGGGGGGCAATGGAATTTCAATGCTTTGCTCTAAAAGTGTTGTGAAATGATAATACAATAAAAAATTCAATTTTTTAAGCTAATGCCATTAAAAATGCAAATAACACTTCTTAGTTTTTGCAGTTTAGGTTCAGATCATATGTTAAAAAAAAGGAGTTTGTTATAGACCAGTATTTTTAAATTGGTTACTTATAATTCATTATAACCTTCCTACAGTGTATTCTCTCTCTCTCTCTCTCTCTCTCTCTCTCTCTCTCTTTCTTCCTCTACCTCTCTCTATTAAATACCTATATATAATATCTATGTATGTGTATAAATCTATATATACATATATATCTATATATGTGTATATATCCACATATACACCTATATGTGTATATATCTATATATGTACACATACATCTATATGTGTGTGTATATATAGCTGTATGTATATAGCTATATATACACATATACATCTATATATTTGTATATATATCTGTATATATATACACATTTTGTTTTCTCACTTGGAACATATATACGTATATACAATTTTATTTTTAAATTCATTCTTTTTCAATTTTGGAAATTTTTATGTAATAAGTTATGATATGCCAGATTTGATAAAATTTTAAGTGAAAACACTACAAATTATCATAAACATAAAATTTTGTCCCTTTTCATTGTCTATTAATAATTTTATTTACTAAACCAATATCACTATCAATATATGGGAGAATTAAATCTTTTAAGAAGCAGAAATGATTTGCATGGAATACTTAAGTAGCTATAATTTCAGATAATTTTCCATGTGTCAAGTATTATACTAAATATGTTATATAACATTTTATCTTTTTTTGGCTTAAAATGTCAAGATATTATACTTACTTTTCAATTATCAAACAGTTAGTAACAAGATTCCACTTGTCTCTGGTTAGTGAACTATTCTTGGGCATTAAACACGTTTAACAAGATCACATTGATATTACTTGACAGATTCGGGAATCCAATTTTTGTTGGCCTGACTCCCCTTCCAGAGTTGCTTTTCAATTCAGATCATGAGCCTCTGTGCTCAGAGAGTCTTGTTGTCAGTCCTATCCCATTTTATTCTGTTTGACCATTTAAGTCAAATATAAGTAGACATGCTCCAAACATACTCCTTTCTCAAAATCATTGAACTTCATATGTATATATCGTCGGCCTTCTGTAGCTGTAGATTTTATATTGGTAGATTCAACCAATCGCAGCTCAAAAATATTTGGGGAAAAAAATAAGAATAATACAACAATAAAAAATACAAATTAAAAACCAATACAGTATAACAAGTTTTTACACAGCATTTACATCGTATTAGGTATTATAAGTGATCTAGAGATTATTTAAAATATATGGGAGGCTGTGTATAGGTTATATGCAAATACTATTTTATATAAGGGACTTGAGCAGCTGTGGATTTTGGTATTTCCAGGGGTCCTGGAACCAATCCTCCAAGGATACTGAGGGATGACTCTATATATGCATATACATACATCCACACATACACACACACATATGCATATATGTGCATATATATATAATAGAGAGAGAACATCACCATATACAGTTAAAATATTCACTGTGACAACCCTAGGAACTGAATTATATTTTTGTTCCAGACTGGGGTTCCAGAAGGGTCCTATATACGTCTCTAGTTCTTCCCAGAAGGACTACAGGTTTCAGCTTAACAGCCATATGAAATCACTGCCACAATGTAAGATCATTATCTCAGTGTTTTAGTTTCATATTTTCAAACACCTTGCCCTACAATACAAAACTTTGGGAGTCAACTTTGTAACTGTTTCCTACATCTTTTTTGTTGCATAGTTCTCTCAGGAGGTAACTATTAATAACAGGAAGAATATATTATGAGGTCAATATCCTCCTCTTCCCAAACCATCAATTGATTCAATGTCTGTTGCTACATATGTTTCTTTTACAAAAAACAAAAAGGAGAAAGATCATTTAGAGCACTCCTGTTAATATCCAGAGTGGGGGCAGCGGTGGGTAGGGAACACCCAGAAAAATAAACTTAGACAGTTAATAAATCTCTCCACACAATATCTTTGCTAATGTGCTACTAATTATAACATGAAAAACAAAGTTGATTCATTTGTGGCCAAAATATTTTTTAAAGGGAGAAGTGACATACTGTAATAAAAGATAAGTTAGTCATTACTTAGAAAACATGTGGTCAGTTTATTGCTCCATATACTAGAATGCTGTCAACACCAAAATTTGTATATGTTAAGCAGCATGCCAGGTTACTACTTTATATTTTAGTTTGATTATCTGGAAAATTAGAAAAAGTTGTCACCTACTTCAAAGAGTCATTAAAGAATATAAGTGAGTTAAATACATTTTAGGTGTACTTTATTTTATATACTCTGAAAGTTGTGATTCCCTCTCTGAATTTAAACCTTGATACCATTCCTAGAGTATCTTTCAATGGTGATCTCTTGGTTTCTCACATCGTTTTAATTTGTTCTTGGCTGAACCTTACAAAGTTTGTTTCTTCCACATTCCTGGCAGAAAAACTTAAAAGTTGGAGCCCAAACTGATAGATAAAAACAGTAACATCTGACAATGAAGCCACAGCTACTCTTGATGTCTCATTATCTCCTCTAATTGCAAGAAAGCCTTGCATAGGTGTACCTTCAGGATCAATGAACATACTGTTACTCATAGAGAGCTTTCTAGAGAAGAGGCAGAAACTCACTAAGGCCTGAGCTGTTTTAACCCCAGGCAGAGTTTAAAGTTAACTGTTCATCAATTTCAAAGGAAATGTAAAGACTGGCTTCCTTTATTTGCTACAGGGGGAAAAATCGCTGCAAAAATCCGTAGTGCATTTGTCTCTGCCCATAAACATCAAGTCAATGTGAGTGCATGCAGCCTGCAAAAGTTGCTGTGTCACAACCTTCTCCGGAAATAGCTTTCTCAAGGGAGTTATCAGAGACACGATGAGAAAATATATCATCAGAATGGGGTGGTTTATTTAACAGATTTAAGACTATCTTAAAGTTTTCCTCTCATAGTTTTAGAGTAGGGGACTAGGAGACAGGGCAGAGGCTGGATGCAGGGGCTTGCAGATTAGGTGTGGGTATTAAAGTAAACAACCCTCAGAAGCTAACTGGACAGCTGATAACCGCAGCCAAGAACCAGCTTCAACCGGCTTGTCAGCTATCTCTGTCACCTTACATGAACTTTGGCTAATTATAATATCATTTACATTGAGGTTTTAAAATTTCTCCACCCTTGAAATCACCATGACAGTTCCAAAACAACCATATAAAGTATAAAAATGGGAGGGAACTGAATTCTAGGAATTACTACCCAAATTCATAGTAAAAGCCAACCCCTTGACCTTGAATATTGCTCCCCTCAATTAGTAAGCCTTTAAAAGGCCAAAAACCACTTCCTGCCAGTGCAGCTGCTCTTTTTGGAGCCTGCCCACTCTCCGCTATGAGAGTGTACTTTCGCTTTCAGTTAAAAAAAAAAAAAAGCTGTCACTTGCTTGGCTTATGTAGTGTGTCCTGACATTCTTTTCCTAACAATCACCAAGAACTTAGAAAAACCTCCATTCGGAGGCTGCTAACAATAGGTGTGTGGTGCATTGGTTAGGTAAGGTTAGATCATGGACCTGTCTTCAAAAGTAGCATGTAGGTATAAGGGGATGGAAATATGAGGGTGGATACAGTTATCTAAATGTCTAAAAATCATGATTAGCTAGAATTGAAGAATGGAAAAAACAACATATCACAATCCTACAGTGGAATTTAGTGTAACTCATTTGGAAAGCCACATACAAAATAAACTTATTCACAACACTCTATCAGGCCACTAAACCTTAAAGGATGATGCAGTGGATAGAGTGGTGAACAAAGGGAGGTTCACAGTGGAAAGATAATCCCCCCTTCTTACCCAGAAAGCTTTGTTATTTCCTACTACAGTGTGTATAAGTGAGAAAATGTATCCGACTAACATGATGTCTGCTCTATAGGTCTGATAGTTTTATTTGTCTGGGTTTCTGCAAAAAAAGTACTCAATCCCTTGTTGCTATTCACCAAGACTACATTTTCTTAATCTGATGTAGAAAGAGTCATAAATCTGTTTCTCTCTCACCAACCTAAATCTTGTCTTTCTATTTGGTCCCAAACGTATATTTCTGGTTGTCAAATATATTCATGCAATGTGCACTTTACACGAAAGCATGGGATCAAACCCTTAATCTCACCAAACAAAAATGCCCTTTAATACCTTTTTTCACTCCACCACTCATATATCATAAAAAACAAACATTCACACAAAACAAAATGAAAGGTGATAAATGACCACATGTTGCCAGTGTTTTTATGAGATCTTGCCTACATTAGGAATTTGACATTTTATCTCACCTCTACTATTTATTAGACCCCCAAATCAATATTTATGTTATGTTAGATGATGTTTAAGAAATCCTTGAGGGAATCACTGTTTACAAAAATGCTTCTTGAAATGATGGGCCACCAGCCGGAATACAATTATTTACTCTGATTTTTGGATGTTCATAAATGATAAGTTTAATATTTAAGTTTTCAACATGTCCTTAGTCAGTTTTCTTTTCATGTGGAATGAATGAAGGCATTTAATAAAATACATCATGTCCTTTAATATTGATGAATTTTAATTAGAACAAATAGAGTGTTGTGTTGTTTTGTTTCCTATAGTGGATGTTTTCTACAGTTGTTATTTCTCCTATGTCCATACAGTCTTTTAAAAAATATCTCAACTTTGACATACAATAACATTTTTTCAAACTATGTTGTTGCCCAATTATATATAAAACATTATTCATGGTGGTCTTTTACACTGCTACATTTAAGCAATATTATTTGGAAAGCCTATATAACTGCGTGTTCTATATATTGTATCTTTATCTGTAAATATAGATGTATAGACATAAATATAACTTTTACGTAATTTCAGAAAAAAGATTGAATATGTAAACCAAAAATTGATGAAATCAACTATCAGAGAATTTTCTATATTTCAAATAAATAGGGGTTCTATTTTCTCAGGTGACAAGAAACCTGGAGAAATGCAATTTGGGGATGATGTAGTTCTTTAAGAAAGAGATCAAGTCTACAGTATTTTTCTCTTCCTTTCCCATTATCCTTATAATATGACCTTTTAAGTCATATGTGCTAGATGGCTGCCCTACTACCAGTGTTCAAGCCTTTGCCCAAGACAGGAAGAAGAAAAAGGCAAGAGAAAAAACAAATTTAAAGAATATTGGATCTGCCTCCAATTTTTAAGGAAAATTAGAGAATTCTTTAAAGAGTCACACACATTATTTCCATTTAGATCTCATTGACCAGTACTTGGTTCACAGGGCCACCCCATCTGGAAAGGATCTGTAGGGAGGGGAGTATTTTTAACTAGACACATTTCTGCTTCAAAGAGAATTATAGTTAGTAAAAGAGGAGAATCAATATTGGGTAGGCAATTAGAAAAATCTGCAGGATGGATAGGGAACTCAGATAAAGATGTCTAGGGATGTCTATAGATTTCTCTTGAGATATCTTAATTTTGACTAAATACATTTAAGTTTGTGGGGTATTTTAAATCTTATTAATTTATAGCTACTTTTCCATTTCAACAATAAGCTGTATAATTTGCAATTCACTCTAACTAGGTACTAGACACATGATACAAGACATCTCTTTTTTGTCTAGGGAGAATCTTACAATCCAGTAATAGAGATAGCCATGTAAGATAATGTAATATTATATAGAATTAAGAGCATTTCAATATGCATATGTGTAAATATATATATACCCATATATGTATATATGTGTATATACATGTACATATATATTTATAGGGGTGTGTGTGCATATATATTTTTATATAGAAAAAGAGATTTCAATGGGATATAGTATTAGATGTCTTAGAATAAGCTGGTAGATTCCACCCCACTCTTTGACCCAGCTTGCACTCTTTATTATGGTTTCAAGCTGTGATTAGTCAACTGGATGTCTTTATACACATAAAGGAGAAATCTTGATGAATGTCAGAATTCCTGAAATTCTGTCTAAAATTTTTTATTTTCTTAATTTCTACTTTTCGCTTAGCTTTTCCCTTGCCCTTTATTATCCTCATCCTATAGTCTTGACTTGACAGTGGCTATTTCATGGCTTCTATGCTTCGCTAGACCTTCTGATTTATTTCTTCCATTCTAACCTGATTCTAATAATGAATAAATGACTCTGTAATAGCCAACTCCTACCTTCTCCTTGGTTGTCCATTCTTTTATGGGTGGTGTAGCCTATTAGTGGCTTTATTTTGGTTATAGACAAAGAAGATGAACAATCAATTAATAGAAATTTTATAAAGAAAACTTACCATCAGACACCTTAAAAGTGAGTTAGTAAAGTGCTTAATGGAAAAACAATCAATTGATATGGCCAATTTCTTTTGGCCTCATCAGTAACTTCACCTCCCATCCCATGGCTCTATCTCACTCATTTTTACCTTCTTGTATATACTGAGCATTGATGTTCATACCTTCTTGAAATTCTGTCCTTTATTAACTGCCATAGTCATTACATTCTTTTGAATTTCTAACTACCTCTCCATCTGTATATTTTTATTGATATTTTTCTCCTTATATTCAGGAAAATGATTCTACAAGACCGTTCTTAGTCACTTCTTTTCTTTTACCAGTAGACTCTCCATGGGCTATTTTATTCAATTCTAGGCTATCCAGAAACGAAGTCTCTGCCAGGGTGTCTTTCAGTTGTGTCTGTGTACATTTCATTTGAACTACCAGGCACTTACTGCAACCAGCATTCTATAGAAACTCTAGAGTTAACAGGGTTCCTGGGACATTCTAAATCCCAAATCTCACGGTCCCTAAAGTAATCCTGTGTAAAGGGCACTGAATTAAGTGGCTGAAAACTCCCATTTGTGTGAAGTGCTCTCCAGGGAGTCAGTTACATTACAGCTTGGAAATGTGATCTGGCAGGTAGTTGCTGAGCAACAAAGCCTGGAATCAGTTATGGGTGAAACAAAACTTCCATAAAACTTTATTAACGACTCCTTAGAGTATATAGTGTACTTGTCATGAGATTGGATTCTAGTTTAAAATGCTAATAGCAATTTAGATTGAGGTATCTTTAATGGTAATATTTATATATTGCAAAAAAGTATTCAAGTATTGAAGTGTTCATTCATTCATTCATTGTCTTGACCCAAAAGACTTAGCTTTTGTCAATTGCAATTGGGTGTAAGATAACTGCAGGAAAATATAGCTAAGTTGGAACCAACACAAATTGGATCATTTGAACTCTATAGGATTATAGCTTAATAGCTTAATTAAAGCTCTAAAATACATTGATTTCTCACAATGGCTCAAAAAGTAGAGTTTCTTGGTTTCTGATTTACCTCACAATGTCTTCTGAATGAATAATTTTTTTTGATGATGAAAATGGTTTTAGGCTACATGTAGTAAATGTTATACACATTAATATTCTGTCAGAATTTGAGTAAGTTTTTCCACAATTCCACTACTCACATTCCTTCCCCCTCCAAAATTAGTTGCTATTCTTCCATTTAAGGGTGAAAAATTGTAAAAATTTTGATCATTAAATTTTATTTGTCAGGATCCATAAACTCTTTCATTTTTTTCTGGAATGCTTTAATAGGGTCAAAATCCACTGATTAGCCATTACATGCTCATAAATTTGCTAAAGCTAAAGTTTATCAAAGAGCAATATAAAATTGACTTGACTAATTAAGAATTAAAGAAATAGATATCTCGGGGCAGGGGAGAAAGAAGCAATACTAAACAGGATTCTTGTTTGCAAACAACAGAAACCTACCTTGCCTATCTTTAGCAGAAAAACATTTTCAAAGAGAATCTTAGAGTTCACAGACATCCCTGAAATGCTACAGTAACAGTTGGGAATAGGAACTGAAGGACACAAGATAAAGCTAACATTATACCCAAGAAATGGTCCACTGAAAATATGACTGTTGCTCTCCACCAACAAAACTGCTATTGACATCCCCTCTACACAACTCCACCATGATGCCAACTCCTCTAGCTTCCAAAAACCTCATGCCTCACTGCCCTGTTGCACTCTTAAATCCACTGCAACTTCTACATGTACTCTCTGATTTACAGTGTGCCTTGTGCAGAAATCTCAAGATACAAAGTCAGTGGTGGGGAGCATAAAGGACAGCCACAAAGTAATGCTACCAAGTACTACCCTTTAGAAATAACAAGAGGGGATATATTGCAATAGCCCCCATTGGGTTTCAGTTATGCTGGAAGAATAAATCCATCCTGGACAACCAAATGTTTAGTGTTCTTTTAACTTTTCTATCCATAAAACATGACATATTTTTTCACAAATAGAATTTTATTTTATACATCTAAACAATTATTCTCTTTATAACAAATGGAGCAATGAAGTACTTATGGTGTTATTTTCAAAGCTATTTTGACTTTCACCTTGTTTATGAGAAATATTTAATCCCTGTTGATATAAACAGAAGTCAAATTAGCTTTTAGTATGTAATAAAAATGTGTTTCCTTAAATTGCTCTTCTTTTATCAATCATGAAAACCATGACAGCTCTTTTAGATAACAGGTTTGACATACAACTGCAATACCATTAGCTACTACATAACACTTAATCAACCAAGTAACTACTATGGATGTTTATTATGTTATTGTAATCTCTATTTTTTCTTTATGTGATTGGATAGTATTCTTTTCATGTATTTTATCTCACAATTTTTCTAACTCCACTATATGAGAGATTTTGTGCTTTATTTAAAGGAATAAAAATTATTTTGTGGTCATATATAGCATTATGTGGCTCTTTTGATTGGCAGTATTTTTGTTTATTCTATTAACTTATTTATTTATTAGCTAAGTTCTTAGTTTCTGAATAAATAGAAATTTCAATTTCAAATGAAATTTGTAATTTTTAGTAATTGATATTTTGTGTTGTTTCTAATATAAGAAATGCATTTATAATTCTATCATTGAGCATTTATGATACCAACTGTGTAGATAAATAACAAAATGGGAGAGATAAAAATATATATCATAGGTTATACTCAAAGTGGATATATACCTGCATTTCAAACATAAATAATATTCTTAAAGTTTAGAAAAATTTGAGATTGGGAAGATTTTTTTCCTACAGAATGTTAAATAAATAAATATGTACCTGTGTATATATGTATGTATAAAAAACTTATTTATTGCTTATCTGCAAAAAGTGTTCTAAAGAGTGTGATTTTTAGGTTATTAAGTATGAAATGTCTGATTTCCTTAAGTACTAAGTTTGGCAGTTGATATCACTGACATTTCACTTTGACACTTCTTGTTTTATTTTTACTGTGAAGGTACATCCTCAGTCTTTCAAACACATGTTTTGGCTTGTGATTATCTTTCACGGTTTTTTTTTAGAGAAATTTTTGTGACACCATGGATAAGTAAAAAATTCTTGTTATTTTCAAATATGAGTTCCATAGTGGTACCAATGCAGTGCAGACAGCTTGAAATATCAACGAGATATTTGGGAAGGATGTGGCTAATGAACACACAGTACGTTGATGGTTTGAAAAATTCCGTCCTGGTGATTTTAATCTTGAAAATGAGCCACATGGGTGATCTGAGACCAAGGTGGATAATGATGAGCTGAAAGCTGCAGGCGAAGTGAATCCATCTCAATCTACGTGTGAATTAGCAGCAAGGTTTGATGTTACTATTCCAACAATATTGGACCATTTGAAACAAATCGGCAAGGTTAAAGAAGCCAGATAGATGGGTTCTGTATGAATTAAACAAGCATCAGAAGAGAAATCTCTGGAAGTTTGCCTTTCTTTGCTGTCACAACACAAAGGCAACCCATTTCTACACTGTATTGTTACATGTGATGCAAAATGGATTCTTTTGGACAATCGCAAGTCTTCAGCACAATGGTTGGATAAAAATGAAGTGCCGAAATACAGTCCAAACCAAATATTCATCAAAAAAGGTAATGGTGTCTCTTTTGTGATCCAATGCTGGTATTATCCACTACAGCTTCATGAAACCTGGTCAATTACAGCAGATGTCTACTGCAACCAATTGGACAAAATGATGAGGATGCTTGCAATTAAGCAGCTGAGATTGGTCAACAGAGACAGGCCAATCCTCTTGCAAGACAATGCTTGACCACATGTTGCACAAACAATGCTGCTCAGCTGGACTTGGAAACTCTCTGTCATCCACTGCAGTCACCAGACCTTGCACCACCTGACTACCACTTCTTCCTGGCTTTGGACCACTTCTTGCAAGGAAAAGTATTTGATTCTTAACAAGCTGTGGAAAATGCCTTTCGTGATCTCATCGCCACTCGCTCTCCAGGCTTCTTTGCCGCTGGCATAAACAAGCTACCATTAAGATGGCAAGACTGTGTTGATAGTTTAGGCGTATACTTTGATTGTACTGCTTCTTGTTTGAGATATGATAAACTATACTTTTGATTCAAAATTGGACATTTTATATTTAATGACCTAATATTTGCTGAGTGATTGACAATCTTCCAAATTCTATTAATAGCAGAGGACAGCTGGCTGGAAGGGATGTATAGGGATAAGAAAAAGGGAGGAAGTTGAGGAAAGTAGTTCATTTGAATTCTCAGTAATTCAGAATTCTCAGCTATAAAATGCACATGTGTTAAGACTAATTCACTTTGCAGGATTATAGTGCATAATTGTTCATTCAAAAATAAGTACTATGTAAATTCAAAATTCATGAGTTAAGATTATGAGACCTGATATTCCAAAAAGGTGATAATATGAAAGTTCAGGGGACCACCCAGAAGATGTATAACTGATACTAAATGCCAATGATATGAAGAAATTTAGGGTTAGTTCAAAGTTGTATTGATTTAATGCCCATTTCATTCTTGAGTACAAAATGATATGTAGCAGAAAGTGTTCAACTTCACTTTTACAGAATTTATGAATCCTCTCCTCACTTTGCTTGAAAAATAGGGCTAAAATTTATTGACTCACTGGAGATAGTAACTTGCTTTTGGTCTAGAGAGCATTAGGAGGTCAAAGAAAAGAAGAGAAAAATCCAATTTCTTTTTATATTTTTTGATTTGTCAATTTCAGTTCTGTTTTTTTCCCCCTCTCTCAAAATGTTTATAAAATCAACACTATCACACCATGGAGGTTGCTAACAGTCCAGTACATCAGATCTTATAAATGAAAGATCTCTACTGCAAGATTTTATCTTTTGTATAATACCAGAATTTTTATTAATTAAAAAACACAATTTAAAGACAGAATTAAAACTTACTGCAATGCGTACAAGGCCATGCACAATTTCAATTAAAAACATAGAAACTCAAGTATGTGACAGTTTTTCTCTTTGTTCTCTTCCTGTCTCATAGTTATTTTTGATTTAGTCTATTGTCAGGAGTGCTTCGTGAAAAATTAACTATATCATGAATAAAGGTGGAGCTTTACTTAAGGCCCAACAGTCTGTTCATTGAAAGAAATCTTAGCATTGACAAGATTCCAACTGAGAATATTTCATCCCTCCCACCCTTCCTATTTTTCTTTGTGTTTATTGAAAAGTTGACTGCATTGTACACCTGAGCCTAGGTGGTTCTAATTCCTCAGAATTGTAATCTGATTCAGTGCTTCCCAAACACCAGGTAGAGATCAGTTTTGGTCCATGACCAAGTGAAAAATATGAAGACAAGGAAATGAGTTTTACACGAAGCTTATTTTTTCTCAAATTAAAGAAATTTTCTTTCCTTTTTCCTTTTCCCCCTTCTCCTTTCCCCCCTTTTCCTTTCCTTTCCCCCTTTTCCTTTCCTTTCCTTTCCCCCGTTTTCCTTTCCTTTCCTTTCCTTTCCTTTCCTTTCCTTTCCTTTCATTTCCTTTCCTTTCCTTTCCTTTCCTTTCCTTTCTTTTCCTTTCCTTTCCT
>CAUYRT010091150.1:0-21651 GCA_963574885.1 Lepilemur ruficaudatus | reverse complement strand
ATGAACAGAAACTTTTGAAAAAAAGATAGACTAATGGCCAACAAACATATGAAAAAACACTCAACATCTCTAATTATCAGGGAAATGCAAATCAAAACCACAATGAGATATCACTTATCTCCAGTGAGAATGGCCTTTATCAAAAAGTCCCAAAGCAATTAATGTTGGTGTGGCTGCAGAGAGATGGGAACACTCATACACCGCCGGTGGGATTGCAAACTAGTGGAAAGTAATGCGGAGATACCGCAAAGAGCTACAAGCACAACTACCATTTGATCCAGCAATCCTATTACTTGGCACCTACCCAAAAGAACAAAAGACATTCTATTAAAAAAAACACCTGCACTCGAATGTTTGTAGCAGCACAACTCACAATTGCAAAGATGTGGAAACAATCCAAGTGCCCATCAATACATGAGTGGATTAATAAAATGTGATGTATGTGTAGCATGGAGTTCTACTCAGCCGCAAAAAACAACGGCAATCTAGTACCTTTTGCATTATCCTTGATAGAGCTGCAACCCATTCTACTAAGTGAAGTATCCCAAGAATGGAAAAACAAGCACCACATGTACTCACCATCAAATTGGTATTAACTAATCAACACTTACGTGCACACATAGCAGTAACATTCATTGAATGTCAGGAAGATGGGAGGGGGGAGGAGAGGATGGGTATATTAACACCTAAGGGGTGCGGTGTGCACCATCTGGGGAATAGACACACTTGAAGCTCTGACTTGGGTGGGGCAAAGGCAATATGTTTAACCTAAAAATTTGTACTCCCATAATATGCTGAATTTTTTTTAAAAAAGATCTTTCAGGTATATTATTAAGGGGAAAGAGTAAAGAATAAAATAATATATGCAACGTAAACCCTCTTGGGATTATGAAAATATATAATAAAAGGTACACATAGTCAGTCAGATCTAGCTAGAAGAATCAGTAAATGTTTTATAGTAGATTCGGGCAAGGGAAGGTGGTAAACCTAAGAAGAAAATTCCAGGCAGAGGAAGCGAGGGCTGAGAGGCAGAATAGCTCACGGACGTGCCCAAGGAGAGTTAAGTTTGCAGCTGCCACGTGCAGAGTCCGAGAAGGTGCATCAGGAACAGGAGTTAAGATGTGAGACATGAGTTAGACCACTGCATATGACATTAAAGGCCAAATCAAGGTACCTGGACTTTCTCTAGCAGTCTTGGGGAAGTTGTGGAAGATTAGTGGAGAAAGGAACAACATGATCAGTGTTGCACATTAGGGATAATTAAGGGCAGGACATGTAGCAAGGAGTAAAGGGAACAGAGAATGAAGAAAGACTGGTTGGATGCTACCATGAGGTCCCCAGTTCTTCCCTCTGAATTTTACAACTGCCAGAATGATACAGCTTCAGTTCTATCCCCTGATATAATGTGTTTGCTGCTTTCATATGGAACTAGCCACATGAATTTGAACAGAGTTGGCGGTCCTTTGCCAACATTCCCGACAGATGTTCCACACATCCCAAAATTACTGATCTTCATTCAATAATCAAATTCTCAGCAGATAACATTTTTCAAAGAAATGTTATTTTGCCTGTTAAATGAAAGGAAGTTAGATCATTAAAGCAGTTCTCTAAGTAATGCATTTTAAATGAAAGGGTTTTTTTTTTTTCAGCCTTTGGAAAAAAGAATATCAAAAGTTAAACTGAAACATCCAGGGAAAACTCAAATTAATATGTTAATTCTATCAACATTCAAGGTTTTGAGCCCAAGCCTAGAAGTAATATAGCATATGGTGATTTACTGTTCCCTAGCTATCATTTTAACTAGTCTTTGAAATCACAAAATAAATGTCTCAACTGAAGTTTTCATCACTCTTTCAATGTAAAATATGCAAGCATTAGAATTTCTCTATTTTGTTTTAAATATCAGTTTATTATACTAAGAACCATCAGTGATTTTCATTAAATATGTCAAATGAGACTGAGCTAGGGAAACAGATGATAGATTAATACACCATCATTTTATCTTTGCAGTGACAAATTTAATGTCTCTCTGTGGACATTATGAATTTCCCTTACTGACAGAATTTTTCTATAAAAAAGACAATGAACCTTATGAATTATAGGTAAATGAAATTACATGGTTAAAATTCAATGAAACTCTTGCAAAAATTACACAGTGTCAACTGTTAAGATTTGAGTTTCCTATTTATCTGGTACTCCTTGAGAAATTGCCATCAGTGCTTCGGTGAAGGAAAAAGGTAAATGTCCACAAATGAATACCAAAGGAAATTTGCTATGAGAGACAAAATCACACATATCTTAGAGCCTTCCAGAGTTAAAGAGATTTATAAAGTCTTCGTTTCTCAGAACCTAGCCTACTGCTCAACACTTACTAGGTGAATGGGAGATATGTATCAAATGGATGGGTAGGTGGATGACGTGGAGATAGATGAGTGGGTACCATTCCATTCCATGGTCGTCATCTCCATTAAAAATAATTCCCTGAAAAACATGTACATAAGCATATAATATAAAAACAAACATATTTACAAAAATAAGTATACAGTATCTATGTCTCATCCATGTATTTGTATATTTGTATATAACATCCATCTATCTCTACCTGTAAACACACACCTGCTAAAAGATTTTCATATAGTTATTTCTATGTATATATAAATGCTAATGGTGGGACATAACATAAGATTTATAGGTATGAAACTTATTTTTAATTTTATTAGATATTAGCTGATATTAACATTCTTAATGTCAATTAAGTATTATAGGCATTCCTATTAAAGTCAGGGAAAAAAATGAGAATTTTCCACTGTCACAACAAGGATCTTAACATTAAATGTCAACATGAATGTCAAGAGAGGAGGTTATAGTTCATTTTTTCTTTAATACAATAAATGCTATATAATTACATTATTGCTAATAAATCAAAGACATATAAAAGCAATAAAATAAGAAAGATCAATATGAGCGCATTCTTAGAAAAACATTTCAGTTTATGACATGTTACTGAATTTTGGACTATTTCAGGGTAATATAGGTAAATGTTTCTCAGTAATTTTATAAAAATCAATGGATTTCTTATACATCAGAAATAACAAGAAAATTTAATGGATAAAACATTCCAGTTGTGATAATAAAATTATAAAATATTTAGCAATATACTTAAAAGAGATATGTAGAAACACTGTGTGAAAAACTAGAAAACTTGAATTTAAAAAAATGAAACTATACAAAAGAAAAACATAAGTGAATTCCTTTGTAACCTAGGTGTAGAAAAAGGCTATCTTTGACTTAAAATTGGGTTGCAATAAAAGAAAAGATAGATACATTGGAATACATACAAATAATAAATACAAAAGCTTTTGCATGGAAAAACACTATAAGCAAAGTAAAAATGCCAATGAAAAATTAGGAGAAGATATTTGCAATAACATCACTAATATACAAAGTATGCCTAAGCACTGAGGTGAATAAAACCCAAAAATCTTACAGAAAAGTAGGCAAAAACATTCTATAAAAAATTTCAGAATAGTTCTTAAACATATGAAAAGATATTCAACTTCACTTACAATAAGAGAAACGCAAATTTCTCAACCATAAGTTTGGCCAAACTCAAAAGCTTGACAATATACTTTATTGGCAAGGCTATGAGAAAACAGGCATTTGTATATATTGATGGTAGGAATTCATGGCATAACCCCAGTGGGGGAGAATTTGCACATGGGTGACAAACTCCTTATGCTTCATTGTTCGATCCAGAAATCACAAACCTAAGAATATACCCGAACATACACTTTCAACAATTAAAAAAAAAAAAATAGGCACAAGGCCACTCATTGCAGCATTATATCCAATTGTACTATATTAGAAATTATCTCAAATGCTCAAATGTGGGTGATTAGTTGGATAAACTATGGCACATACACAAATGGGGAACCCAGTAGCTATAAAGAAGAATAAGGAAGGTCTCTATGAATTCCAAGTGGGGCGATTTTCAAGATACATTTGAGTGAACAGAGCAAAGTACAAGAGAGTTTATATAGCATGCAACCATTGTGTAATAAACAAAAGGAAATAAGAAAAACATGCTTCTGCTAATTTTTGTAAAGAGAAATACAAGAGTAAATCAGAAACCAACAAAACTGGTCACCTATAAAGGAGTAACAGAGGGGCTACAGGTTGAAAAGGATAAAGGATGGAGCAACTTTTCAAAACTATGCTTTTTGTGGCATAATTTTGACTTTGAGAATCTTATTAGCATTCTGTGTATGTAAAAATAAAATTAAATCAGCAAGAATGGGGATAAAACCTAAAGCTAAATGCAAACAGAAACAAATGAACCCAACCGCTTTTTAAATGAACAACACTGAGGGGAGCAAGAACAAACCCAGGTAACTTTTAAACAAAGGACTTTGATTAAATATCTTCAGTGTAGTGAAAAAACTGAAATCAAATGTTGGACTGTTTTGAGGAGGTTTGTTTTTTTGTAGAGGTGTGGTTCTGAAACTCTTTCGTGTGTATTGCCAAACTTAGCAAATGAGTAAAGGTGCTGATGTCGGGATCGGAGCTCTCACTGGGAAAGAAGGGAGATTAAAATTTGTGAATTTTGAAACAATTGTAACGTCTCTGTTTTGTTTTAAAAATGAGGTTATTGTACGAGGCAACATCAGTGATTTGTTAAGTGAGAAATCATTAGGACTGCATAGGTTTTGAAATATATATATATATTTTAAATTACATATTTTAATTATATATGTTTTATGTATCTCTATCTATCTATCTCTGATTCTGTTTGCTAAACAGGCCAGATGCAATAACACTCCAGTGGTAATGAGCCACCCAGAACCCAGATGCTGGTTGTTAAGTACCATTTCCCAATAAATAGAACCAGGGCTTGTTGAAGAAATAAGTGCTTCCAGAGCTAGAACATCTTGTGCCAGAAAGTAAGGGAATAAATGCTCAAAGGATGATGCAGACGTATCAAAGGGACATAAGAATCATCTTCAACGGGCTTCTACTGGCTAAGTCTTGAAGAAATTTCACAGCAAAATACTTAAGATCACTCAGGTATTATAACCTACTGAATAAATAAGAATCCACAGATCCATACTGAAAATAAATGGATACATTAATAAATAAACGAGAGGACAGTGAGGGTTCTTCCTTCCGTTAGAGTACCAACTGACAACTACGGAAGTTAGAAAATCACCGTTTTGCAGCCCAGTGAAAGCTGCTTCAGACAAGTATCAAAGACAATGGTCTCAAGTGTCCCCTCAAAGACTTCTGAGCTGCAAGGGGAAAAGTACCACATTTCCAGTGGAGAAACTGACCAACAGCCTGACTAGTCCTGCAATTAGCAACATCTATGAAGGGAAGACAGGCATCACCTCCAGATGTGATACCCTGGGAAGAACAGATCAGTTACATGGTATTCTGGTGTGGAATGTATAACCTGAATCTTTTTCTTATGAAGAACCATCTTCAAAGCCAAAGTGTGGAACACTATAGAAAATAATTGGCTTGTATTAGTCAAAAATGTCAATATCATGAAAGAGAAAGAAAGGTTAAACACTGCTCTAGACTAAAGGAGACTAAATAAACAGACAGGACAAATAAAATAACATTGGATGAGTTCCAGTACAGGAGGAAAAAATGCCATAAAGGATATTATTGGGACAAGGTAGGGCAAATTGGGACAAAATTGAAATACAGACTGTAGAATAAAGGAAAAAAATGCATAAAACCAACTATGACATTTCTTAAGGTTGAAAAATTTACTATAATTATAAAAAAGAACACCCTTGTTCTTAGAAAATAAACATTGACATATTAAGGGGTGTGGTATATGTAAACTACTCTTAAATGAAAAAAAAATTTAACATCATTTTCTCAAATGAGAAAATAAAAAATAATACACACACACGGATGATAAAGCAAATGCAGCAAATGTTAAATAAAAATAAATGTGAGTAAAGGGTACACAGGGGTTCTTTGGACTAGTCTTACAATTTTTCTGTAGGCTTAAAATTATTTCAAAATGTAAGTTAAGAAAAAGAGGACTCTGTATTTCACTGGAAGAAATATACAGTAAAAAAAAAAAAAAAAAAGCCAAGGCAACTTTGAAAGAACAAAGTATCAAGGAACGTCATGCTCTACCAGGCACTGAATTTCATTATAAAGTTTTTAAGAATTACAATGCTATACTACTCTAAGGATTGAGGAACTAATCAAAGCAAGTGAACTAAAGGCCTAAAAAGAGACTCTATAATTACGTATGTTAAAGCTAGAATTTCTATTCCCTGGCAAAGGATTTTTATTTTGAATGCAAGAACTATTTTTTAACTATTTGAGAAAAAAATTAAGGTAAATTCGTATCTCATAAATAACCAAAACACATTTCAGATGTAAATGAGATGCATAAACAAATAAACATACACAAACACACAAAATGGAAGGAAAACATTGAGAATAAAGAAAGAATTGGCAGTATCTTTTAAGAAACAAAAACAAATGATAAAATTATTAAGGAAAATAACAGTTTTTCTGACACAAATTATAAATGGCTGTATATATAAATGCTATAAATAAAATTAAGGGCAAAAAAAATTGGGAAAAATATTCATATCAGTTATGGCAGATAAAAGTTTAGCCTTAACCTACAAAAAGGTGAACACTGTAATATAAAAATGGGCCAAAGACGTAAAGCATCAATTTATAAAGAAGAAATAATACAAATTCCAAAAAATATATTCAAACACTACAGTAATCAAGGACATAAAATTCACATACTTATATAATTTTTCTTTATTAAATTGGCAATATTAAAAAAGTAGTGGCACGTAAGAGCAAACAGAAATATGCATTCTGAAAACAGGAATGCAAGGCTAAGCTGGCACAAATGTGCTTGGGCAAAATCTGACAATATGTAACGAGAGCTTCAAAATTTCTAACCCCACTTTGATTTGAAATTCTACTTCCATCAAACCTGAAGGAAGATAGCAACATTTGGAAAACACCTACATTTCTAGCTATATAGCAATGAAAAAGCACTGTGAGGCCATATATATACACATAGAGAGAGAGAATGGAATGCTAAAAAAAAAAAAAAACATTAAAATAAATATTTAATGGATATTGGATGATATGGAAAATGCTCATGATATACTGTTAACTAAAACATTTATAAAATTCTCTCTATATATACGAATGTATTAAGTCATCTTAACTCAGTAAAGAGATTTAACTCTAGAGCTAAAGACACAGATATGTATGAATAAACACATATTCTCAAAGTTGTATGAGGGGAATCACTAAATGTCATTACTGACTTCCCTGGATGGTGGGATTTGAGTCATTTACATTTCCATTGCCATGTAATTTTGAATCTTTCAAAGCATCTATACTAAAATGATAATTATAATAACACATAAAAATTCTATGATAAATTTTCAAACATAGCCTTTAAAATGACATGAGTACTATGTATTGCCACTCTGTAATAAGACATAAACGTGTAAGATAGGATAGGAAATCAAAGATGCAAAAATTTATGTAGCATTTTTGATAGGGTAGTAAGAATTTTTCTGAATTGTCTACAATTTTGCTGCTGTTTGATTTAAAAAATAACGATTATCTGTTAAAAGAGTCTATGGCAGCTAGAGATCTATTGTGATAGAAGTAGAAATTACAGACAAGTATACAAGGAAATGTATTGAACATGCACCGTTTTTATAACATACACCATTGACAGTGACATGTCTCTCCTCCTTTAAACTCCTAATGGGGTATTCAGCAAACACAATTGAGCCTCAACTTCTTACAAGGTCTTAAATATACTGTAGAGGGTTTATGTTTTTTTTTTTTTTATCAATAATTAGAATAGAACTTGTTTGGAGGTAGAGCTAGAGTCTATTATAAATGAGGGCAGTATTTTTGAAGTTATTGATGTCCTTTTTTTCTTTTGCCTTTCTGTATACCTTACCTTTGTCTTAGTCTACCCAAAGTATCCATCTACTTGGTAAGGATACAAATTTATAAAAAAAAACGTGCAGAGAAGGATCTAGGTATTATTCAGATTTTTATGTTTAAAAATAGAATTCTGCAAATGATTTTTCATGTAGTATATCAGACACCAAGTCTAGAGAATCCAAACTATATACATCTCCCATGTTATAGACCAGGGTTCAGCAAACTTTTTCTTTAAAGTTCCATGTAGCAAATAGTTCAGGCTTTGCAGGACATACATTTTGTGTCATCACTATTCCACTCCACAACTTGTGGTAAAGAGGTGTTTTAGATAAGCTCAGGTCTGCATTAGGGGCAGAGGCTCTTGCATTACTACCCATGTGGTGTACTAGGAAAAGGTCCCTTGCAAGTCCCCTGTTAAATGCTGGCATGTGCTTACATCAAATTAAACATGGTGGCCCATTGTCGTCAGATAGAAGGTTTAGTTCAGTAACTCAAACCACTCTCAGTTCCCAAGTGGCATGGGATCTAAGTTGACAGCCAGTGGCAGGACACAATGCCTGCCCCGTAAGGCAGGATGAGTTTACAGAGGTCAGCACAGAGATTTGGGGGTGTTTCACAAACAGGAGCCAACGTGGGCACATCCAGCCATAAAGCTTCATGGAATCTTTATGAAGGAGGCCAGGATACAAGTTACACTACCTCCCACACCCTAACGCCCAGAGGCTGGGTGATTGGACTCCATCCCAGCAAACTGGTAAGTAAAGAATTCTGCCTGGGAGACCAAGGAGTCTCTACTTGCCTTAACCCGCATTGAGTTACCTAAGTTATTGCTATTCAAAGTGCGGTCACTAGACCTGTAGCACTCCCTGGGAGCTTTTAAGAAATTTCACATCTTAGGCCTACCCCACACCTCCTGACCTATTTCATGCATTTAACAAGATCCCAGGTGATTCCTAAGCATCTTAAAAGTTTGAGAATCACTGATGGAGGCCACAGCCCTCAACTGCCTCCAGGCACTGTCTCAGCAAGAGAAATGGGCGAAAGAGGGACTGAGACACTGAATACTTCTACTCAAGAAAGACCAGAGCCCTTGCTGGTGATACGGGGAAAAGGATTAACTAAATGTTTAATCTAATTTCAAGCTTAGGCCAAGTCTCCACAATTTAAAGAATCTATCTGTGCCCATACACACACCTGTGTGTTCTTGCAGGGTTGGCACGTGGGAAAGAAATGCACAGCACGGTGTGTCACAAGCAGGTCAGGTCCAATGGGGACTGTCTCACTTGAACAGGATCTAAGGTCCAATTCTTGCTCCGCTATTTATAAGCTGTGTGACCTAAGCATAAGATAGACTTTCTAAGCCACAGTTTCCAGATTTACGGTGTGTAGATAATACAAACCTACAATCCATAGATCACAGTCCTGCAACCAAAAGCTCTCAGAAACAAATGATTTTCAAAACTTGTTTGGTAGCAAACCTAACCGGAAATGAACTGACCTGGTGATAACATGTGACCTGTACCAACATGAGACCCTGAATAGTCTTTATTCCATTTAGGATGATGATTTGCACATGTCACATGTTTTGTTGACATGTTGACATGTTGAGATTAAAACAGAATATGTTTTCCTGCCCAAGACCCCACTAGGATATGCATTGTGTATTACCTTTCTAAAATTTAAAAAGTTCTAAATTCTGAAATACATCTGGCCTGAAGGATTATAGATAAGGGATTAAAGATTGCAAACCTGTACTACTTAATATCACAGGGCCATTATAAGAATTTAACATGTAAAGTGTCCAGTTCAATGTAGCTATCTAAACTACGTTAATTTCCTTCTATCGTCATCCCTATACTCTTTTAAAAGTCACCATGGTAAAGATGCATAAAAAGGCATGTGTTTTTAATTATCCAAACTTTTCATGTGTTTCACAAACATATTCAGGGAAAACATGACTCTGGTAAAGAAATGAAACAGAACATAATGAAATTATATGAATGAGCTAGAAACATGAAACAAGTCATAACAATATATGTTAGTAACATACAGCATTTCTAGGAAAAGGCAGTAATCAATAGTAGTTAAGAAGATGAGCTTTGGTATTAGATAGATCTGGGTTCAAGACCCAGCTTTGCAATTGACCATCTGCATGGCAGCTGGTAAGTTACTTGGATAAGTAAATTAATTTCAATGAACCCGTTTTCTAAGCTATAAAAGAGTTTAGCAGTGTACCTCCATTCCAAGTTTGTGCCAAAGATTAAATGAGATAATGTATTTAGACCACTGAGCACAATGCTTGTCAAATTACTATGTGGTAATAGTAATAATTTAATAACTGAGGCTCTTATTATAGATTAAAGTTACAGTTGATTAGATACTACAATCACCTAGATACCATAATTCATTAGACATCATGTGAAAAATTATTTCAGCCCAACATTTGATTATGCACTGAGTAACAATATATTTATAAAGTTAATTTATACATTAACTGGATTTTAACACTAACAAACAGGTTCTAAGAGCTGCCTAACATGTTTTGACATGTTAACAGCTATCGGACATATCTTCACACTAAATTATAACTTTGTAAATTATTTGTCAAAAGCCACAAAATAATTACTGCATTAGACTTCCAAATGTAAAATCCTAACCCAAAGATTAAGATACTGTTTAATAAACAGAGAATCTAATTGCTACATTGTGTGGAGTTTCTAGTTTCAGGTACAGTTTATAAGTACCGTTTATTCACTCCATCTAAACTTGGGAAAAATTAAGAAACCAATGATGCTCATTTGATTTTACACATTAGCACATTTTAATTAAATCTCTCAGAGTCTATAATAATATATGTGGGTCTAATTAACTAACTCATCAAGCTTGTAAGTAGACCAAAGAGTAAAATATTCGAACTTAAGCAAAGCAAGATCATTACAGAGGGAAAGTTGCCAAAACCTGTTTGAGTCTACAAGGACAACTGGC
The DNA here is from genome assembly GCA_963574885.1 of Lepilemur ruficaudatus. NCBI lineage: Eukaryota > Metazoa > Chordata > Mammalia > Primates > Lepilemuridae > Lepilemur > Lepilemur ruficaudatus. Next base: position 10,701 of record CAUYRT010091150.1, on the reverse strand, counting down.
CTTTTTGTCCACCCTGATTCTTGGCTTTCTGCAAATAAACATTCCTATTTAGAGAAGCCTGAGAATATACATCTCAAAGGTAGTGAATTAATAATAGACTGTTGTTAGCCTGTGAATAGACAGCAATTCAGAAGTTCAGTGGTGTCAGGGTGAGCCATAGCTCAGAGGACAGATTGGACCAGTTCAAAGGAGCCACAAAAGCCTGCCAAGGAGAAGTTGGAAATTCTTTAAAAATGTATTTAAAGATAAGAGTCCGAAGCAGCAAGTGGATTGTTGGTGGCATATGGACCTGCTATAAATGAGCTTTATTCAAATATTTATTATGTATCTAATGTGTGCTGAACATTGTATTAGCAAGTAACATCCAGGAGGTCTGGCAGCAGGTAATGTGTGGACCAAGCCACCGGAGCATGATCCAAAGAACACCAAGGGACTCAACTCACAGTCATGAGAAGTGCCCATCAGTAGTAAGAAAATAAACTGAGAGACTTGGCCAAGGGCCTGAGCAGGTGTATGTGGTGTGTATACTGCAGAGGCCAAGCTAAATTAGCATCCCCGCTGTGGGGATTGGAGAGTTGAGAGTTAGAGGCACAGGAAAGGAATTACAATTTGTAAACTTGGTTGTTTGGAACCCAAAGGGCCATTTTACCAGCGAAAAAGTACATATCCCATGACAAATCTCATGTAAAAATCTAACAGGGATGTTAATAAACATACACTGTGTCAATAACTGTTTTATAGGGGGGACATATCTTCTACCGCCTGCTGAAGTGGCCTGGTAGTGGGACTGGGGACACCAACTCCTTCTTGACAGCCACTGGCCAAAGATCCCAAATCCATGAGAGTTTCAGGCTGATCTCACAACTGTCCCCATTCGTACTTTCTTATTAACCTCAGATACCTCTAAAGACGGTCAAGGTATAATTTTGAAAATTTTAAACACATGTCTCTCATATTAATACAGCCTGAACATACAGACGTAACTCACTAATGTGAGAATAATTAAGATGGCTGTCATGGCTTGAGCTGTGTCCCCCAGAAAGATATGTTGAGGCCCCAATCCCTGGTACCTCAGAATATGACCTTATTTGGAAATAGGGTCATTGCAGATGTATTTAGTTAAAAGGAAGTCATACTGGAGTAGGGTGGGCCCTTAATCCTTTTAAGAAGACCATGTGAAGCAGAGATCGGAGTGCTGCAGCTGTAAGCCAAGAACACTGAGCATTGTTGGAAACCACCAGAAGCTCAGAAGAGGCAAAAACGATGTCCCTACAAGTGTCAGAGGAAGCATGACCCTGCCAATACCTTGATTTCGGACTTTGGGAACTGACGTTTTGGATTCCAAAGTTGTGAGGCAATAAATTTCTGTTGTTTTAAACCGCCCAATTTGTGGTAATCTGTTACGCAACCCTAGGACGCTAACATAAAGGGTAAATCTGGCTCAAAGAGCATTTCAGAACCTGAATATTTATTGGCATTTTAGAAGAAAAAAACCAATCTCGGAATAACATGGTTAGAGATATAAAACTGGTTTATGTCCTCCAGGGCAGTTAAGTCATTACGTTGGGGAAGAGAAATTCTCTCTCTTGGACAAATGTTTACAAGTTAACATGCGATTTCACAAAGCCTGAGCCTTCAAACAATGGTCTTTGGCAAGACAAACAAAATTATATTCCCTGAGATAATTTTAAAAACCCACGGGTGAGCCCATTATATAATGTTCTAATATGACAATAAAAGGACTTACCGCCCTTCCTAGCCCTTTTGCCTTATTTGCAACATCTGGACAAATCTTGACAAATCTTTTACATCTGCTCCGCTTGAACTGGGGGTTAACTAGCACGCTAACCTGGCGACCCCACCTACTTGCTGACTATTTGCAGATGAAGTTTATCATCCCGTCTACCACCCCCCCACTTATTCTGGTCCAGTCCCAATAGTGATCAAGCTCCTCCCATTTTAATAAGGATAGCTCTTTAACAATTCTATTCCACTCCTCAGCCAGACTGGAGACTTGGTAAGTTGCGGCACATATTAGTGAAAACAGATACCAAGGCCCTATGACAGAATCTGGAAGGAAATTCAGACAATTTTAATGTGAAAACCCAACTGCTTTGCTATTCTATGGATGCACCAGAAAGATCAAATGAAATATTTTCTCTCACCTCCCAGGAGGATTTGAAGATTAAACCCACTCTGTCTTCCAAGAGAGAACACAGAGCCTCTCCTTTGCTAAGGCTTTGGATGCAGGGTTTAATAACCAACAGAAGAAGGCATAGGGGTAGGGGTATATTCAACATATTTATCATCCAGCATGTCCAGGGCACCCACCAGAATGGAAGCTGGGGCGGCAGAGACGGACCAAGGGTCTGGAGGTCCCCTGCCAGGGGCCAACCATGTAGGTGAAGGATTAGGGGGACATCTAGAGGATCCTGGGGAACAGACCAGGGAAGCGGAAGGGGGCTTCTTAGAATCGAGGCTACTGATTAACACCGTGAAATTACTTCCATAAACTCGTAAGGTGTGCAGCCAGACCAGCATGGACCTGCTAAGTATCAGCCTTGTAAAAGATAAAAATTGAGCATTGGCAGAAAAGAAAATGATTTGGCAAAACTAAGAAGAGAGAAGGAAGGACTTCCTTGAGTTCCTCTAGGACAACCAAGATCCCCAAAGAAAGGAAAACGGTAGGGATGTTGGGGCGTGTTTGTACGAACTCTCCCTCCCCCACCCCAACACGTGCATTTCCGGTGATTAGACTGGAGTTTGAGAATCTCTCACCTGGAGCAGTGTTTGGCGACACCACACCCCTGTACAACAGATTTACAATTTAAAACTTAGAATAAAATAGAATCCATCCACTTGTCTCTTTTTATTCCAGCCAGGTAATGCAGCCCAAATTCAAGGGTGTAAATCTGGGAATACATTTTTATATTTTATCGTGGGGTAGTGGATGTTAGCTAGAATGATTTTTCCTTTCTCGTGTTGAGTGAACAGAACAAACTTTTTTCTGGCTCCGAGCTATGGGAAATGATTAGATACACAGCATGGCTCAGTAAAGTGGTGCAGTTTCATTTCCTGGGAGGAAGAGAGGTTTAAATCCACCAAAGGACACATTTGTAACAAGCTTACAAGTGCTTGGGAGACCACAATAGCTACCACCCTACTTGAACAAGTTAGTGAATAAAAGAAAGGCTTTTGGCCTCAAATGAACAAAAAATTAAAGGGATTTGTCATATTGACTTTGGTACTGAATTCCAAATTAATGCCAGGATAGAAAATGCCATAATGCATATAAATGCTGTCAGTGACTTTATTTAGAAAATAGGGCGAAATATTAGCAGTTACTGAATGAATTTCAGGTCCTACACATGATCAAGAGGATTCCTTCTTTCCAACAACACCACTGTATAATGATGATAATAATAATAATAGCAGCTCACATTGATTGTTTACTCTGTATCAGAGATTGTGTTAAGGGTTAAAACTGTATATGCATATTTGATCTTTGTAACAGCCACCTGAAGCCCATATCATTCTAACCCTAGTTTCACAGATGAGGAAAGCACAGATTTGAGAAACTATGAAACTTGCCAATAATAAAATGGGGAAACTAGAATTCAAGCCCAGGCCCATCTGGCTCTAAAGCCCATGCCATTAAATATTGATGGTGCCATCACATTACTGAAGAGCCCGGAAAAAAATCAGAGGAATGCCACCTAACGATGAACTTGGGACTGTGAGCCCAAGAGACTGAGTGAGCCCAAGAAGCTGCCCACGAGGTTTAAAACAATGCGACATTACAAAACAAAAAACTGAAGACTGCTTTTGAAAGCTGCCTCATTTTCATTTTAGTGTGATTTGATTTCCTGCTTTAGCATCTTTCTTAATGCCATGAGAATATCCTCAGTGAAATGCAGACTTGGCCAGAACCATCCTAATGCAAGCAAGAAAGCAAGATCAATCAGAAGCCCATTAGGAGCTCGGGATGAAGGGGAAGCGGCTGAACGCAGCTACTGCCAAGAGAGTACCGGGATCCTTCTCGGCCGTTCCAGATGTCTTCAGTGGCAGCTGCTTCCTGAAACGCTGTAACTCTAGAGTCAACTTCCCATTAGTCACCTGTGAATTCTCCACTCTGCAGATTTGTCTTAAAGGCTTTGAAGCTTTATACCCGACATGGCTCCAATCTCCACCTCGCCTTCTCTGGGGCCACTGCTCCCTCCTGCCAGTGAGTGCTGGCCACGCCATGGAAGGCCAACTAATCAAGCTTCAGGGCCCCTAACGCACTAAGCAATGGAAAGCAATGGTTTCTCTTTGATCTCTTTTTAGGTCAAACTGACCTCCTGGCCTCGTGTGCTCCTAGTACCAGAGGCAAGCATGGCTCCAATCTGGATAATAGGGATTAATTTAATTTGGCTGGGGCCAAGAATGGGTGTGTTTATTTATTTTAACAGGTAGGCTCATTCACCCAGTGTATAGAGCACTTGTACTACATAATAATGGTTTAAAATCCTTTGAAAAGGTAGCATGACACAAAATTATGAAAGAAGATCCAGCATCAAACTTTGCATTATCTAAGTATTGTTACTTTTCCTTCCCATTCAATACACAGCATGGAAGAGTTGAAAGCTCTTTAAATAGAAGCTTATCTGAGTATGAGTGTAGGTTCCACCTCTAACTGGCTGGGTGACCTTAGGCAAATTGCTTCTTCTGTCAGTGTTCTAATTTGCAAAAGGGACAATCACGGTACTTACCTTATGGGTTGCTGTAATTACTCAATAAAACAAGATATGAAAAGCAGCTCACATAATACTATGAACACGGCAGTTTCTCATACATTATAGGGGATCATCGTTATCCTTAATAGCAGCAGAAATATTATTAATACTGCAAGTAGTAGCAGCACCAGCTGTGCTGTTTCTAGAAAGGAACAAGTTAGAAGTGTTGGATATATCTTGAATAATTGTTACCCCCTAAACATAAATATTATATTTAAGAACTACACATATTTGTGTATTTTTAAAATATGCTTTGCCTCTAGCTATGAATATGAAATAGCATCTTCCCCTGAAATAAGGACTGGCATAGCTAATTAAAATGCTTTTCATTTATTTGTTCTTTGAAGACACTAATTCAAGAGCATTGCTTAATTTTCTTCTTTCTTAATCTACTTAAGCATGCAAAACATGAATGGCCTTCTCTGAGACCCTAATAACATGAGATATAAGATAAGGCCCCTTGCTTTCAAATTAAACCAAAATCTGTGTTTCTATCTTTGTTCCTAACATAGTGACTAATGGAACCCTAATGCTTTGATCTGCCACTAGAAAAATATCAAAACATCTTTAATATGGAAATAAAGGCAGGAGCTTGTGGGGTCATCAGTAGCAGGTCTTCTTTCCCTTATAATAGTAACTGGAAAAATCTATGGGGACCCTGAGGATCATTACTTTAACAATAATTCTACCACTAATGGAAATCCTCTAGCTTATCCTTAGTCACACTTCAAAATGAAATTTAGATATTAAATAGTATTGATTTCAGTTCAAAAGCTGTTTTGACCACCTCTATGTCAATCCCCCTGACTTGGAATGGGGATTGGTGGAAATCATCAGGTCATTTATCTTGTCGGCAACCTCGGCGACATGCCCAGGTGTATCAAACACCGCAGGAGGCTACCTCTAGTTCCCATAGCCACTGGTCACTGACTTCCCACAAAACCCTCCAATCAGCCCCAGCCCAGGTCAGACAGTTCTAAGAAAGAGTGAGAAGGCATTTGAAAATAAGCACCGTTAGAATTGATGCTAAAACCCTGTAAAGATGAGAGATGGGAATTACATTCCCTTCCAAGCAACGTGATGGACTCAAACTCTGGTTCACAGTCCCAGGTTTTATCAACACATATCCCTCTCTTTGTTCATTCAATAAATACCTACCTAGCTTTTATCTCATGCCAGGCATGCTGCCAGACACTGGGAGTACAGTGACGAAGCCATACGGAAGGAAGCCCTTATGGAGTTTAGAGGCAAGTGGGAAAGGCAGAGAGCAAACAACTAACTGTGCAAACAAATACCTAATTTTATGTTATGATACCTTCTGTTTGAGAAAAATAATACAGATCTAGGAGAGGGAATAAAAGGGACACTGATGGGTGGTGGGAGTGGACTTTACAGAGGAAATGATGTTTAAGATAAATTATGAGATAAGTTGGAATTGGCCAGAGAGGAAAAGCATGGTGGGCAGAGGAAATCCGTATGGCAGGAAGTTGGGGGAGCTGGAGGAGGGTGGCTTGCGTGATTCTGATGGGACGGGATCATCATCATCCCATGATGAGCGTGATCATCATCCCATGATGAGCGTGCATGGTGGAGACTCATCTGCAGGAATTCCTTGACCATGGCAAAGATCGTGGAGTTTATTCTACATGCGACAGGAATGGTTTTAAGCAGAGAGGTGATGTGAGTCAAATATACGGACAATGAAAACCTAAAGGGCACACACGAGATTGTTCCATTTGATTTTTATCCCTAGCGAATCTCTAGAATGCAGCTTTTCCTCTTGCTGAATGGTCTAAGGCACATTTTCTGTTTTGTTTTTTAATCGAGGATTGCTCCCTCTGGATCTCCTGCAATAGCATCAGCCAAGACAGTTGTTAAAAATGCAGGGCCCCACTGCAGACCTATTGAATCAGACTCTTTGGGTACAGAGAACAGGAATATGCTTTTTAAAGCAACACCCTGAGTGATCCAAACATACTCTAGAATGCTGTGTACCCAGCAGGTGCACTTACTATGGGTTGGTAGGTGCAGTGAAGCAGCACATATCCAGGATACGCTGCCATCCCATGGATGCGAGAAACCAGGGCAGCATAAGTAGAGAAAAGTCACAGGTGGGGTCTGAATGGGAGAGGCGCATCTCTCTTCAACGAACATGGGAAGGAGCATGCATATGGGACATCTCATCCTTAAAATGTAACCACTAGAATACTCACCTGTGTTACTTTGCTAAGGCTGCCAGAACAAAGAACCCCAGGGTTGGGTGCCTTCAACAACAGAAATTTATTTCCTTCCAATTCTGCACACTAGAGGTCTAAGATCAAGAGGTCAGTAGGGTTGGTGTCTCCTGAGGCCTCTCTCCTTGGCTTGCAAAGGGCTGTCTTCTGTGTCTTCATATGGCCTTTCCTCTGCATGTGGGTGTGTGTCTGTGTCCTGAACTCTTCTTCTTTATATAGACAACAGTCATATTGAATTAGGGCTCATTCTCATCACTTCATCTCAACCAAATTACCTCTTTAAAGACCCTAGCTCCAAATACAGTCGGATTAGGAGGTACTAAGGGTTAGAATTTCAGCATAAGAATTTGAGGGGGCACAGTTCAGCCCGTAACACCATCTTACCCTTCCTTCATTTCCAGTTTAGACCCCATATTGGAGGACAATCTTCCTCTAACCTGTTTGATTCTGGGCCTCAATATGAGGAAAACCAGCAATATCTTCTGGCCTAACTTGGGGCTTCTCCGAAGGACATGCTTTTGAAGGGCCTAACAAGCTGCCTGGGGGTACTCCCTGTCAGTACATTCATCCTCAGTGGCTCTTCTGGGTCAGCCGTAAGGGTTGGAGCCCTGCCTGGGTCTCAGCATGCTTTATTTATTTTATTTTAATCCAAATAAATCACTCAATGCTATTTTCTTTCTTATAATCATCTATTCTTCTTCTTAATATATTTCACTTAAAAATGTGTTTTCTGGCCAAAATCATGCATTTATCTAATAGAAAAATAATCCTCAGCTCAAGCAAATTAGATGTCAGTAATACCTCTTACAGAACTGAAGTATTTGGAAATTGGATTATTAATTAACACAGATATTGTTTAAATGGAAAACATTTCACAGTTCAAAATTGAGAGTATGAGGTAGAGAAATGCTATTCAGACCCAAAGCTGTTCTTAACAATATGAGAGAAAAATATGATTATGTCATTTTTCAATGACTCAATAGAATATATAACACTGTTTTCTAACTAAAAATAAAATTCTAATGAATCACTGGCAAGATTCTGAAATTTAGCCAGATCCCCCATAAAACAAATTAGTCTCTATTTTTTGACTCAAAAAGTAGTGACTAAAAACCTTTCCACAGTTCAATTGCACTTTGTTTTGAAGATTTTTTTTTTTAAAAAAAACTTAATCTGTTTGAACAGCTGTTTCAGATCTAAATGCAGAATGTGAGAAAATGTAGTAGATTTCCCCAATTGCTGTACACAACCATTTATATGTCAGCTCCCAGAGCATGTCACTGCATCCAGAAACAAAATGATGGGAAAGGAATGACGTAAATACCAACCACGTAGGAGACCCAGAAATTGCCCCACAAAGCCCTTCCCCATTTAACCCTTTCTACCTGTACCTAAATGACAGGCATCACTTGGATGATCCCAGGGAAAGACGAGCAGCTCCAAAAGTTTGCATGAGAAGTAGCATAGTTGGATTCTTAGGCATCAATCTCTAATTTAGTTGTCCTCAAAGTGTGGCCCCTGGACCAACAGCATCAGTATCCCGTGGGAACTTATTAGAAATCCAAATTCTCAGCTTCATCCCAGACTTTCTGAAATAGAAACACTGAGGGTGGGCAGGGCAACAATCTGTGCTGTAACAAGCCCTCCAGTAGGTTTTGATTCCTGCTCAAGTTTCAGAACCACTGGTCTAGTTCAAAGTCAGAGCCCTGGGGTTCCTGGAAGGTCAATCTGCCTTGGGGCAGGTGTGTTGGGAGGTGTGGGGGAGAGGAGTGGGGAACGATGTAGGAAAGGAAGAGGGAAGGCAGGAGGTGAACCCAGGGAAGAAACCAGTAAAGCATATTTTAGGCTTTTTATATGGACATAAATGTGAGTTCCTTTCTTTTATTGGCTTCATATATCAGGACTTCCTATATGGCTTTATTTCAAAACAATAATTTTTTGCTGATTTTTTTTTTTTAATTTGAAAGCTACTGCTATAAGCACGATTTCCCTTAGAATAGGAAAAGTAGTGCCTCATGCATTAGAGGTCCTCGCTCAGCCCTCCTCTGTCTACACTCCTGCCCATAGGGCCAAGGGAATGTGTCCACCTGTGGCCCAGGTTCTTCTAGACTAAGCTCTGGGTTTGGGGTCACAGAGAGCCTGTTTCCCAGCCCTGTACTGCTGGCCTCTTGTCTAGGGCCATCTTCTTGAGGGTAGGCTGTGGCTACCTCTGTGCACGCCTAGGCTCAAAGGGTCACCAGATGGTAGCTGGGTGGGGGTGGGGATAATAGAAGCTAGAAGTGTAGACTAGGCTGTTGACCCATAGACACACATGACCCCCCACAGTTTGGGAGAAAGGGGAAGCCTAGGTTCTGGGTTGAAGCTACATGCATCTCCATGTTCAGGCTCCAAATTCTCAGGAGTTCAAGAATCTTGAATTTAGACCCAGCCCTTCAAATCATTATGAAGGTAGGAAGATAGAACCAACTTGAATTAATAGTTTGTTTACATGATGCATAACTTTTAAGTCATTATACTTATAGTAGATAGGCCTCCATTTGTACTTTTGCTTAAATGCCCCAAAAGTTAAGGGAGAGCCTGGTTCCAGAATCTGAAAAGCCAGTGTGTTTTTGGTGGTTGCTTGTAGTGCCTTGTCATTTTACATATGATTTTATTTTATGAAGTAGCAGGACATTCACCCATCTATCTTTCAGGAAGAATATCTAGAAGAAATTAAAACATCTCTGCTTCTGCCAATGAGTTTCTAAGGAAAACTAAGGACACCTTTGCGTTGCCAGGGCTTTGAATTTAAGTTCTAATGAGGCAATCAGTTTTTCAGGACAGCTGTGGAATTGTATTACTGAGGCAGGGACCTTGTCTGTCTTGTCTATCACTGTATCCTCAGTGCCTAGCCAAAAGTCTGACACAGAATAAGTTCTCAATAAATGTTTGTTGAATAAATGAAAGAAAAGCAAATGATTGAATGAGCCAGTTTAAAAGGATCGGATCTCCCAAATTATATTATGTCCCACCTTAACAATCATTTATTGAGTCCCTGTTATGTGATGGGCAGAGCATACCAAGATGCAGAAGACACCAAACCCATCTGGAGGCATTTACTGTTTAGTGGGGGAAACAAACACAGGCACACATGATTTCCAAAGGATCAGGAAAAGGCACAACTGTTTGTCTTATCTGTCCAAGGCAGCTGTTTATCAGAGTCTTCATCTTTAATATTTACTGAAAACCCTGGGGTAACACTTCCAAGGGGCCCCAAGTATTAGCAGACCAGTCATAAAGACTCTAAGTTTTATCTACCCAGCAGAAATCTGGGCTCATTTGCTTATTCTGATTATTCAGGTGGGAGTTGAAGGGTGGGGGTGTTAGCTGGTAGGTAGGTGAAGATATCATAAAAGCAGAAAAATCACATTTCTATGTGTACAACTTATACAGCCTTCCCTACGACCAATAAGTACTTTCAAAAGTGTGATTTCACTCTATAAATAAGATATGATCACTGCTTCGACATTTACTTCCAATAAGATCAAAGAAAAACTAACAAAGAGTGTCTATGCTATGTCCATTTCAAGCCACCTTCCACTGTATGGAACCCTGTCTTTAGGGGATCCCAGCAGGTAAGTCATGCACAGCGTGAGCAGCTGTTTTTACTATGCTTTCTGCAAAATTCCAGGACTTCACAGGGCTTCTAGGTT